>JAUMHH010226629.1:2443-22284 GCA_032359455.1 Chlamys rubida
GTACATACTGTTACTGTACATACTGTTACTGTACATACTGTTACTGTACATACTGTTACTGTACATACTGTTACTGTACATACTGTTACTGTTCATACTGTTACTGTACATACTGTTACTGTACATACTGTTACTGTACATACTGTTACTGTTCATACTAGATGTCAATCTTGTGTCCCTGAATACAAGACTATACTATTCATGTCACTTAATACTAGACATTACTTTGACGCCCCTGGTACACTTACATTCTATGGTTGTGAATGGTTTCCCTTTACAGGCCATATACAAGATGGTGGGTAATGGTGACAAGTCTGCAGCAGAAGAACGTACAGACAAGATTTTCAATACGATGGACAAGAATGCTGATGGACAGCTGTCACAGGACGAATTTATAGAGGGAGCCAGGAATGATCCCACTATCGTACAGATGATAGCATAGCCAGTGGCTACCCTACCATTAAATTCTAATAGAGGGTAAGATGGTTCATGTGACCAAGTGGCTACCCTACCATTTAATTCTGATAGGGTAAGAAAGGTCACGTGACCCTGACCAAATATATAGAGTAGATTTAGGAAAATCACAAATTTATGAATTTGTCTTTCAATTTTTTTTATATATACATTTTTTAGTCAAATTTACCTCTTCATAGAGTCAACAAATACTGTCTCTAACAATTTAAAGTTATGTATTTTTGTATTAAAGCCATTTTGGTCTCTGTGGAGTATAACATATAGATAGGTATTAATGGGGTACGCAAAGAACATTGAAATAGAGATCAATGCTGTGACATGTATATAGTGTTCTCAGTACAATACATGGATGGTGTGATTGGAACTTGATACTACCTATATATATGATAAGTAAAGCTTACAATAGAAATGATCATCATCTGATGCTCAGTCATGTAAAATCTACAAGTCTTCTGCTCAGTGTTAAGTAACACTTATCCTAACAACCACCTAGCCTGATCACATAAACATTGGTTTCCCATTTTGTTCCAATACATATAATGCTCTGTTGTACGATGAACAAGTTCTAAATATATCTTTTGATAAAACCTATTTAAGGTAATGTAGAAACTTGTTACTGATCTGTTTTATGATCGTACGTTGTAGTATCATGGTGCATGTATAGACTATACAATAGTCCTTGTTGAAAATTTTAAAATGTGTTCTGTGTAAAGTTTGATTTACACCCTTAACCAAGATTCTGTGTCAAACAAAATAACTGCTGATCATACTTCACTGTGTAAAATAATCTAGCTGTTCTGTGCCCAGGCTTAGATGTGTTACATTGTTAGTGAATATATTGTTTTGTATCAAACTTGTAACCTGTATGTACCTGTACATACGTGTACATATGTGTTAAGTTGATTTTGTGATTTTTCTCTGTTGCTGTTGAAAATTTTACCTAAAGGAGCAGCTAGAATAGGATATGTGGTTTTCATTAAACTTTTGTGATGCTCAAAACTGTTGACAATGCAAATATGATACAGACGTCTATACCTCGTCAGTGTTTAAGTAGGACGTCTATACCTCGTCAGTGTTTAAGTAGGACGTCATGAGGCTAATGTTTCATCGTTTACTTCTGATTTATACATAAGACTTGGTACAGTGTTATACTAGAAAATGTAATATAACAAA
Organism: Chlamys rubida; assembly: GCA_032359455.1. NCBI lineage: Eukaryota > Metazoa > Mollusca > Bivalvia > Pectinida > Pectinidae > Chlamys > Chlamys rubida. Next base: position 4,091 of record JAUMHH010226629.1, read on the forward strand.
TCAAGTCATTAACAAATTCAATGAATGCAGATTGAACCTGGTGTGATGTCACAGTCCAGAGTAACGCTGTCCTTACTTCATACAAATATCACAGTCCATATGTTGGTTTGCATGTTTTGTGCAAATAACCAAACTTTTGCACACTTTTTAGCTCACCTGGCCAGAAGGGCCAAGTGAGCTTATGCCATGGTGCGGCGTCCCTCGTCCGTCCCTCGTCCGGCGTCAACATTTTACTTTAAACAACTTCTTCTCAATAACCAAAAGGCCTAGGATGATGATATTTGGCCAGAAGCAAACTGGGATAAAGGGCTACCAACTTTGTTCAAATAATAGACCTTCACCTATTTTCAAGGTCACGGGGGTCAAATATGTTAAAAACTTTTAACAACTTCTTCTTAATAACCGAAATCCCTAGGATGATGCTATTTGTCCAGTAGCATGTTGTGATAAAGGGCTACCAAGTTTGTTCAAATGAATGACCTTGAGTTATAGTCAAGGTCACAGGGGTCAAATATGTTTAAAACCTTTAAACAATTTCTTCTGAATAACCAAGAAGCCTAGAATAATTATATTTGGCCAGTAACATCCTGGGAAAATGGGCTACCAAGTTTGTTCAAATGAATGACCTTGATATATATTCAAGGTCACAGTGGTCAAATATGTTTGAAACCTTCAAACAACTTCTTCTGAATAACCAAGAGGCCTAGGATAATGCTATGTGGTCAGTAATTTGCAGGGATCAAGGGCTACCAAGTTTGTTCAAATGAATGACCTTTACCTAAATTCAAGGTCACATGGGTCAAATATGTTTAAAGCCTTTAAACAACTTCTTCTGAATAACCAAAAAGCCTAGGGTTATGATATTTGGCAAGTAACATGCTGGGATGAAGGGCTACCAAGTGTGTTTAAATGAATGACCTTGAAAAATATTCAAGGTCACAATGGTGAAATATGTTTAAATTCTCATTAACTAAGTCCTAGGATAGTGATATTTAAGTAGTAGCATGCTAGAATAAAGGGCTATAAAGTTTGTTCAATTGAATGACCTTGACTCATATTCAAGGTCACAGGGGTCAAATATGTTTAAAACCTTTAAACAACTTCTGAACAACTGAGAGGCCTAGGGTTATAATATTTGGCCAGTAGCATGTTGGGATGAAGGGCTACCAAGTTTGTTCAAATGAATGACCTTCATTCATTTTCAAGGTCACAGGGGTCAATTGTCTGAAAAATATGTTTAAACAACTTCTTCTCAATAACTAAGAGGCCTAGGATAATGATATTTGGCCAGTAACATGTTAGGATGAAGGGATACCAAGTTTGTTAAAATTAATGGCCTTTACTTATATTCAAGGTCACAGGGGTCAAATATGTTAAAAACCTTTAAACAACTTCTCAATAACCGAAAACCCTAGGATGATGTTATTTTGCTAGTAGCATGCAGCGATGAAGGGCTACCAAATTTGTTCAAATAAATTACCTTCAATCATAGTCAAGGTCACAGGGGTCAAATATGTTAAAAACTTTATACAACTTCTTCTGAATAACCAAAATGCCCAGAATGATATTTGACCAGTATCCTGTTGGGGTGAAGGGCCACCAAGTTTGTTCAAATGAACGACCATGGCCATCACTTATACTCAAGGTCACAGGGGTCAATTGTTTAAAATAAATCCACCTTTAAACAACTTCTTCTGAATAACCAAAAGGCCCAGGATGATGATATTTGGCCAGTAGCATGCTAGAATGAAGGGCTACCAAGTTTGTTCAAATGATTGACCTTGAACTATTTTCAAGGTCAAAAGGATCAAATATGTTCAAAATCTTAAAACAACTTCTGAATAACCAACAGTCGCAGGATGATGATATTTGTAACATGATGGGATGAAGGGCTATCAAGTTTGTTCAAATGAATGATCTTTGCCTATTTTCAAGGTCACAGGGGTCAAATATGTTACAATCTTGAAACAACTTCTTCTGCATAACCATAAGGCCTGGAATGTTGATATCTGTCAGTAGCATGCTGGGATTAAGAACTACCAAATTTATTCAAGTGAATGACCTTGATTATATTCAAAGTCACAGGGGTCAAATTTGTTTAAAATCTTTAAATGACTTCTTCTGAATAACCATGAGGCCCAGAATGTTGATATCTGGATGAAGGGCTATCAAATCATTCGAGGACCTAATACCCACTTTCAAGGTCACATGATTATAAACCTTTAAATGACCCATCTCATTAAATAAAAGGCCTAGGGTGGTGAAATTTGGCAAGTTGCCTGTTTAGATGAAGGCCATCAAGTTTGTCCTTGTTCGACTTTCAAAGGGCAGGGGTCAAATGTTTTAAAATCTTTCAACAGGTTGGTTTGAATGACTACTGATATTTAGCCTGAAGGTTTAGTTTAGATCACTTTTATGGTTACAAGTGTGAAATTAAATACCAGGTGAGCGATGCAGCCCCATTGGGCCTCTTGCTCATTATTAGCATGGTGTATCTTCATTTCCAGTTGAAGACTACATGAAAAGTGACCCATATATAGTTTGGAAACATGGAATTGAATAAAAGGTCATGTTCCCATTTTGGTAAGGGACAGCAAGTGCATGGATACAATGGCCGAGATTACTTGTCAGTATATAAGGCCAGGCCAAGGTTGTGAAGTTCACATTTCGGTACACCACACAGCAAATTCAGATTTACCAGCACATCAAGTCAAAAGTTCCCTACATCAAACTGCCAAATTTGCTCTGGATTGCTGTATTCTGGTACTTGCAGTCAAAGATTAGAGGTTTAAGTGTTGCCATTTTGGTACGTTACAGATACATGCACAAGTGAATACTATTTTTGTACCCGTCTTTCTCTGTGCCTGGGAATAATTGCATATCTAAACAAAAAGACCCAACAATATTGTTGAATGAAACACCTTTATTCCACTTGCATACAATTTCCTGGACATAAACAATAGGAAATTATAGTTAATTTTTTTTCTTTTCAAAAATAGTAATAATATATATCAATACTTGTGTAAACTATCACAAAATTCCCTTCTGGTTGGAAAGCAGAAAAGAACAACTAATATAATGCTGAGTATATGTATAAAGAAAAGGCTGATTCATGCATTCTTTGTATACAACACCATACCCAGAGATGCTCAGTTCTGACTGTTTATATGTCAAACTTGTCCAGTGTTTAGTTTCCCACTTTTTGTACAAATGTAGATATGTAATCAATAATAAAAAGATACATTTCTATAAACAATGTCGGTAAGTACACAACTCCTATTATTATGTATATATACAGCATACTGGCTGAGGAAGGAAGGGTTTTGTTCTAAGCCCCATCTTCTCTCAAGGACTGCATTGATAGACATGGTTACTCCTCCTAATTATAAATTGACCTGATTTTCACTTTCCGATTCTTATTTGTTTTCCCTCTTCAGTATCGGGATTTCCAAACAAAAAAGTATGGTCTAAAATATAGCTTATTTTCAATTCAAATTTTTGAATTAATACAATGTTTTAACTCGACTCCAGTTTTGTAAATTTTCGTAATATCTTCATAAGCAGTCCTTGATATTGAGGTAGTGGGCAAGACTTGAACCGATAATAGTATTTTTGTCACAATGTCGTGTAAAATTAATTAATACTTTAAACCCAACTCCAAGTGTCGGAAGGATTAATGTACAAAAGTTTTTTAAAATATTACCGACGATATGTAATTTCAATCGGTGACAACATGGAACATAAACGCATCCCAAACTGGATCACAGACAACAAAACAGTACCAACTTACACGGGACTTTAAAAATAATATCCAAGAATAGGTCGTGAAGATTCCGACAGAAAACTAGCAATTTATCAGGAAAAATGTTTCTTAACATATTTTTTTCTATCTACATATATGAACAAGAAATCGTTAGAAAAATGTAAAGAAGTGACAAGCAGGGATCACATACATGTCGGACTCCTCAAACAACATTCCTGTCATGGAATTGGAGAAGAAAATAAATCATCACAAAATTCGTTGTTAATACCACACCTTATAGTTGCCCCTTCAATTAAAATTACATATTCCCCCAGTTTTAAATCATCATGTGTGACGAACAGATTTTTTACCCCTTCTAGTACACATTTCAAAATGTTACATTATAATATACAATATGCTGGATACATTTGCCTGCATTCCATGATCAATTTAAAGAACAATTGAAAAAGAAAATTCTGCAGTTTCTTTTCTTTTGAAACACTAAATGGATTTCAGAAATGAGTAATCAATTGAACCATATCTAACGAATGAGAATGAAACTCCATGTTGGCCATTCCTCCCAAATAGCTGTAAACACAAGCTTTCTTTGACTTGCTGAATAAGGTGTAGACTCACAGGAATATCAATGTTTCAGGAAACCAGAACTTGCTTTCATTCATGTATTTCCTTAATATTAGAACATGCTGCCACTACATTTTTTATTGCAAATAGTTGTTATACCAATCCAAAATTAACGATATATCAGATAAGAGGCCCACTGGACCTGTATCACTCAACTTTTGTGCATTTTTCATCCAACTCTTGAGACTATGAATTTCTTATTTAGCCAAACAACCTCAATACTAACACTAGATCATAACAACCATAACATGTGTACTCATTTTGGTTAAAGGAGACCTTGTGAAACTTTGTCTCAAAAGTATGCAAGTATCCCATGAGAAAGCTTATAAATTTGAGGGAAAATCCCTTCAGCTATTCCGGACTAGTTTTCTAAAGGAAAGTTACACTCGCTTGGCCAGCTAAAATCATACATCACAAATGCTATTTTTCAAGAAACTTTACCTAGGATGCGGAACCAAACCAACAACTCCCACTCATTTTTAAAGCTGCAAATAGCTATTACAATCTTCCAAAGCACATCTTATATATACAGCTGACTGAGGGACATTAACACCTCATAAATATGCAGTATCAAAAATAACAATATTAATCTGGAAATACCTACAGGAAAACTTATTGCATGTATTTGTTAGGTCAGTTATTCCTCCATGCAGCTACTGTAAAGGAGCCACACGATCTGGAACAGGATGTTTCACATAAGCACACCAGAATGTAGCAAACACATCTTCAGGCAAGTTAACAGACAAAAAAAGCCACAAATAAATAAATCATCACTTTCATTTTAGAGGCAAACAACATTCTTTCACATTGATCATGGAATGCAGACTTTAGTGGGTTAAAATCAATAAAAACACATGGTACTCCCTGCACAAGTTAAAATTAAAGTATGCAACATCCGAATCAGCCTTGTATTAGTTGCATATATATCAATCTAAAAATATGCTCCAACCATCCAGGAATTATGTGCAACTGACAAAAAAATCAATGTATAATAATAACCAGACTTGTGAATTAATTTGTATATCATTGCAAAATCATTTACAAAATTGAACAAAAAACTAGGAATGGCAAAAACATAAAAGCACATGTAATTTTTTTAACATATTTTTTTGCTATTTTTTTTTTTATTTTTTTTAAATATTAATAATGGATGATTTTGAAAATGATAAACCATTCCCCTACAATAAAACACATCATTAATTCCTGAATGCATTATATATTGTGTTAAACAGAACAAAGCAGCCTCATTTGGCAATAAACATTAAAAAATATTCCAAAGAGGAAATCTCTTGTATGTTTTCTTTACACCTTTATGCTAGTAACAGCATGCCTATATAAGGTATGTGCAGGTCTAGACTGTGGCGACACCAATATTACACCGTTCAAATTTTGCTACACATCAATAGATTCTTTTGTTAGCCACTATTGTGAATTAAAATCAGGCTTGTTTAATGCAATAATTGCTGTACATTTGTATATGTATGTATATGGCGGTTATTCCACTCGGAATTGATATTGGTTGAATATTAGAAAAAAATAACATTGCAAAATATTATTTATATATAATTGTATATGAAAAGTGTAATTATAATCAATAAAGTATTTCAAAAATAATAATAAAGAGGATGAATATTACCAAATAAAAGAAACACCTAACATTGTTCACAATATCTGACCTAGCAACATGGATGACTGATCGACATCACACTAAATACTGAAAAAAAATAAACAGAAAATCAACCAAATTAGTGGTCTAACCTATTCCAATCAACAAATAGCTTGTTTTGTTAAAGAGAAAATAATATAATAGTAAATAAATGATTGACCAAAGTCGGACTAAACATGGATTAAATGTAAACACATTAATATTACATAACTAAAGCAAGAGAGAAGAAGAAAAAAAAGGGTGACTGGGATATATAAAACAAAATGTTTACTAAATACAAATACAAAGAACTAAAATTATAAATCTGGGTATGGGAAAATTTGCCAAAATATGCAAACAGTATACAATATTTCAAAGGCAGAGCACCACTTCTATTCAATAAACTTTGTATTGTAAAAAAAGTTTTGATATTCCCTGTGGACCCGAGTCATATCCATGGAGGGTTTCAATGATTATCTCTTTAAACTGTCCGTCAATATCAACATTTACAGTAAACACTAAGTAAAATTGTCAGCTTGCATTATGATGAAATGGAAAATTATCAACAAGAAAAAACATTGGGACATACGAACTAAAGATGACATTTTATGTCGATATTATATATACCCATTGTATATATAAAAAAAAGCCCTATAATTACAAAAACAATATGGGAGAAAGCACTAAATTTGTAATTATTTTATAACATTCGTGCATAACTTGCTACAATTCAAAAATTAATATCTTAACATATATAATGTTTCACTATCTGATATGCAATGCTTACTATCAAAGATTCCTCTGTTATACATATGGCAGCTTTAGCAAATTCTGTTGTTTTATCTCATAAGCTTGAATGAATAGTTCCAAAACTTTGCTTTATAACACTTTCTGTTTCTATCGACAACTTTCTGCTGTTTTTCTTCACCATTCATTCAGATATTTTACTATTACAAGAATCAGAATCCTCCGAATCCCTTGTTATTCTTCATATCAGACTCTGGTGAGCTTAGCACTGATTAATGTAGCATCAAGGTGCCAATTTGTTTTTGCTGACAGGAATCAAAAACAATATTCACAAAAAATATATCAGAGACAGTTTAAAAATCCAACATGTAAACATTTCATGTATATTGTGTATATAAAGAAAAATATAATAAAAATTAGGAAAATATTTGGCAACATATTTGTTTGCAATACACAGTTCTTATCCGAAAGTCAACTGTTCTTTTGACAGTTTATTTTTTCTCTCCATACCATCTATTAAACTTTAATTTTGTAGTTCCACCTGTACCAGAAGTGACACTCCTGGACTCCAGTAGAACAAACTTGTGCAATGCAGACAGGATCAAAATGCATACCCAAGAGTATTATGCTTATTTGTTGAATTATTTGAATTACTAACAATCACAATGGCAAGAATATTGCAGTTCATGTTATTACTTTGATTCACTTTTTGAGATCCTTAAAAATGAATGTAAAATGAGAAATCAGTGAGGGTCTCGTAAATATTTTCTTAATATCTTGTAGCACAACTGCACAGGTGTATTTTTCTCCACAAGATTTACTCTCATTTTCTTAAAGTGAAAGTAGGTTATATTTTTCAAGTAAACAATACTCATTGTAAATAACCCTTCATGTGCCCTGCTTCATACAACATACCATTCAAATAAAAAATATATATGTGATATTTATAAACCACTTGATTTAATCAACATTAACAGATGATTAAAAAAATCTCCTTGGGGCATAAATTGGCATATAATATAGTAATAACACTGAAGATTGCAGCAAAATTTCTTTAAAAATTTGTGAAGTTTATCAGAACTTTTATTTAATGCATTTATACTCATGAAATCGCTCAAAATCTTACCACAGTAAAAACGACCAAAATAGAAGAATGTTCATGCCGAAACTAATTACCTCATCTGATGTACATGGTTTAAATAACTCTTTCTGTCAAATAAAAACTATTTATTCAACCCAAAATTATGGCTGCAATCTCCAGTGAAAACATTTGTATCATATATGCAAGACTCAATACATGTACCTTGTATAATAACAACAATCATTTTTTTCTATAGTGAATTCCAGGTACTTTTTCTTTTTCAGTTTACGTGAAATTGTGAAGAAAGTCCTCTCCTGCATAGAATATTATCATAAAGTTATTAGTCATTTTTCAAGTTACGGCATTGCATTTTCCAGTATAGGTTTCCAAAAAAACAATTTATTTAAATGGGCAAACATTTGCATGTCCTTATGAAACTAGCATTGTTTTGGAGCGAGGTATAATATTTATCATACAGTATTAGAGGTATGGTATAAATATTAAACTTGCCTTTAATGTTTAGGCATTATTCAGAAATTGAGCACAAATAAAAAGTTTCAAAAGTTGTCCATATATATATATTGTGTCTGAAAATATCTCCGAATACAAGACAAAAGATTAGTTATCCATCTATATTTCTATATATATATACTAAAGTATACTGTACTGTAATAATATGTATATATATATTCCACTCCCTCACTCACACTATCGGCTATACACAGGCTCACTAGCACAAAACAATATAGAATCTACTAGATACTGGTCCCTCAAACATATTTCGTGATAAAATCACTTGTATGTAAAAAAAAAAATCAGCAGGGTCAATTATTACTAGTTTATTGCAATTGCTTAAATGTTTATTTTTTTCTCTCTCAGTATTTTGATTTGACAGCTGTATATGTAAAAAAAAATTCAAGATCAAAAATATAAATTCATCTTTAGCATTGTTTTCTCATGAATAGCATCAAGTCCTCTTTCTCTGCTATGTAGTTTTGTATCACCACAAAAATATTTACAAGTAAAACAAATATTTATCCAACACGCCTGAATGTAACACGTTTCCAATACCTTAGACCCTGCATGAGAAAATTGGGAGATATCAAATCATATATGAATAACAATCACTATTTAGACCAAGACCAAACATATAATATCAACATTATCAAATGTATGTAAATAGGATTCTCAATCAAATCTATAAATGAAAACGACAGGAATAGAGAACAAATAAAAAATATGTATAATTGCAAGTAATTTGCAATCACATTGCTGTTAATGCTTGCAAGGATGATTTCCGTTTCATCATATGCAATACCGACAAATCTTGTAATCACTAGAGATGGCACTTTCCGGGTCAAAAACTACACAGGACAAAAATGCTGCTGACAATTGCCACAGGTTTGTGAGCAATTCGAAAAACCTGTCCCAACAACAACAGCAAATAAATCAACAATAATTAAACTTTTTTTTTGTAAATTACCCTTATTTACAATAATGTGAAAGATTCTTGGCAAAGAAATATGCAAACCGTTATTCACATCAAACACCTGAAAAGTACAGGAATAGGAACAATCAAACATCTTTAAATGCAAACTGTCAAAATTTGAAAGCATTCAAATAAAATAATTTCTCAAAATTTTTTTTGTACATTTTGTAACATTCTAATACAATTCTTCAAACATTGGAGAACATGAACATTAAGACAAATGTCTCTTCAAAACATGAAAAGCTCGTTGTAACCACTAAAACTAGATTGTCATATAATGAAAAGTTTGAAACAATGTGAGACTAAATAAGTAGATTGTAAAAATGTGCTCAAAAGGGAGACACATTTCCTTTTTCTAATTAAATTTAAACTGCAGTCAAAAATTAGTTGGATAAAATATACATCCGGAATACCTTTGGAGGAAAAAAAAGAAACAGAACTTAATATATTTAATTATCACCATGTAATAATGGCCCTTGGGTTACTTACGGCATGAACCCATATAGGAATAATTCAGTAAACAAATCAACAATATTTTGATTATGATACCATATACTACAGTATGCATAATGGTGGGTACATACCAATGTTAATATACATAATAATAACCATGTATGAAGACATGAGCAATCTGCATTCTATATATAAATGTAATATAACCAGTTAAAAAGTATACAACTAAGACATATACATATATCTTTTAAACATCACCATTCAAAATATGTGATCTCATTGTAAAGCCATCATTATTTTAGAATGAACACAGATAAAATATAACAAAGAAAAAAAATCATAATCCCTTTAAGGCACAGCAAAAAACTGGTCATGTTATATCATTAATAAAGGGTCGAGTATGTGACTAGAGATAAGCATGTGTTGTATACATAATGCTCTATATCCTAAAGCCATTAATAAATAGCTTCGAGCTGTCTTTGTTTTTTGAGTTTTTTTTATTTACATTTTTTTAAACTACAGAATTAGTGTAAACGTGCATTTTTCATTGCTCAATGAATCCGATTACATAGCTAGTAATTTTACAACACACTGGAGAACAATTTTTGCTGTTAGTCAGAAAAACAAAATCTGCTTCCATATATCAAACCCAACTTGAAAATAATTGGTAAGTTTTTATTTTAAGGATGTCATTATCTTCACTTTTTTCTGATTCAAAACAAGACCGGGTTGTCGACGTAAACATGTTACTGTAATTCATCTGGAATATAAATTATACTTGTTAAAATGAAAAAAGGGGAGTAAATGTAAACTTGAAAAATAAACAAAAACAAAAAAGGGAAAAAAAAACATTAACATGTGGCTACAACTACTTATCATGGGCACGAGTTGTCAACAACACCCCAGTGAAATACAGCAATAGCTGTTTTGTCAACTACAGGATAGTCACCAGTGTTCACCAAGTTCTTAAGTAATATACAAAGTGTTTAGTACCAAAACGTGATGGTTATTCTTAGCAAGGGTCACCACATAACCCTCTGAAGTGATCTTTAGTCCACAGCAACGACTGACTTTCACGTAGGGACACTCAAATTCACCAATCAGAGAGCCATCACGTTGGAACACCCCCACATGGAATCTGTTACCATGACTGTCGCCAATGAGGACATCCCCAGCATCACTGATATCTATCCCATTTGGATAATTGGTGATATTTTCACAGCCAATGCGACGAACAAATGCACCATCATCATTGAAGACAACTACACAGTGACCCTGAAAAAACATTCACAACAAACTTATCACAGAGACAAACTATTATTATAGAAAGATACTGTTGTCCAGATACTATTGTCACATGATTGTAATTGACATAGCACGGCAAAACATTATTACCTTTATGGGACAAAATGTAACACCAACTTTTCATCGCAAAATCTGTAAATCATGATTATCTGTATCACTTCTTTCATCCTTTCGACTGGTTACATTACAATATCCTTAGCTAGGACACAGTATAATGCTAATTCCAAAGAATTGCTCATTTTAAAATGAATGTAGAATTTACATACAGGTCATTTACATGACAAAATGTAATTTTTTAAAATTGTTTCCAACATACTCAATTTACGGTTTAGTTCAAATATTTCAACATCAATTTGTATTAATATTTTCCTATGTTTCCACAACTATCAATGTCGGATGATCATAGGGTTCCTCACTTCCAGTTAAGACAAGTTATGGAACGGTACAGGAACGAAAATTGCTTGATCGTTTCTGATATATCAGTTATAATATTTTTCTCTGGCAAATAGAATATCATAAGCGGGTTCCACTGTACAACGATTGTCCAGCTGACTGATCTCAACAATTGATGCCTGAAATCCATTTGGTTACTGTCAGAAGTAATTTATCAGAATACAACTTGTATATGATTTTGTGTTTAATTTGGATGCCTTTTCAATTTCTCTAGCTGTTGTGTTTAGAAATCTAAGTGGGCATTGGATGCTATGTCAAGAGAACATCCTTTATAGGAGTCTTACAGATTTACTACAATTTAACTTACTTTGAAGTCACAGACAAAGTATTCCTTGCCACTTATTGCTATGTCAGAGGGTTCCCTCATGTAGTCACTGCAGTCAAACCATTTGACAAGGTCTCCAGTTTCGGCTATGCAGAAGACTGTTGGAGACACACTGTCCACTGCCACAATGTGTCCTTATAAAATATAAACAATGGTAACTTTTAAACAACATAAACACTCCCACTGTAGACTTTATGTATACATAGACAAGAGTATGTTCAGACAAGCTTCTACTACAAATACAGTAAAACATGTTTACTACAAACTTCTTACTCGTAATCAAAATCTGATCTCATTCTGCTACATGGGAAAGGAATTATTTGAGGGTTATTACATAAAAAAAATAATCCATCCAAGGACTCGAATGTTGTTGAAGAGTATCACCCATAGAAATTTAACAACTTGCATAGAAGTATTGGATACGAATACAAACAAAGAATTAAGGTGAATTATTTCAGAGTCCGATGGTCAGATTGATATTTCATTGGAAAACCCTTTTAAACATGGTTGTATATCAGAAATTTTTCTGAAAGCTCAACAATTAACAGTAAGGTTCCCTGGTTTGGTATGAGTGATTTTTTTGTGATATCAGTACCAGATTGATGACCAGATGAAAGAAAGATAGACAATTTACCTTGTGAGGTGATGGCCAAGCCAGCAACAATATCAATGTAACGGATAGCTATCTTTTTCACGAAATGTCCATTGCGTGTAAACATCTGCATGCGCGAACGCTCATTTCCACGATCACAAACCACATATTTTCCGCTGCTTCTCATGACTGCTATCTTGCGTGGGTACCAGAGCTGGCCCTCCTCTCTCCCTAACAGTGGAGAAAAACACACTCAATCATTTCTTTTAACCAGAACAAAAATATGCAAACATCCAAAAACCTTAATTTGTAGTCTTCCACACCTTTTCTGTATTTTGCAATCCCCTCCCCACCCCTTTTACATTTCTCACGTTGCCTTTAGTTAAGTAAAATTGGACCAGAAAGATTTATAGATGGAAAAAATACTCCCGAATTTAGTCCGTAAAATTGAGCATTTTAAACCTAGAATTTGCTGTCCTATTCCTACCTATTTTCTAACATCTGATGATTTCAGCTCAAAACATTCTATTTAAAAGTTTTATTTATCCTCTAAAGTATACATACACATTTCATTTATGCTTTTATTTCCGAGCACGTAATATTTTGAAAAAGTTGGCGGCAAGTATTCGTATACATTAAATTGGAAAATAATTGACAGCAAATCAAAGGAACTTTTAACAAAAAAAAAATCCATGATGAGAAAATTTATTTACCTGGGATACCAAACTGATACTTGAATTCACCGGTTTTCTCAAAAACTTGAACACGGTGATTGTTTGTATCGGCCACAATTATGTCTTCTTCCATTCCCAAACAGAATCCATGTGGAGAGTTAAACTGACCTTTTCCTGGGCCTAATTGTCCAAATTTGCACCTGTGTAGAAACAATGAACTTGTTAACTGTAACTTCAGTCATAGCCACACTATGTCTAGACTACATAAATTAATCTTCCTATAATAGTCCCTAGTTTAGCATACAAACAATTGACTAGATCACTTTCTGGGGTGTGCAATTTTACACGAGGCAGACAAGGGTGTAGGTCTTTTGTAGCCTTTCATCCAACAATATCCTAACGAGGTCAAAGTCAACAACTACATCAAACTTTGGTGTAAACCTAATCATAATGTTCATTAGACAGTTACGAAGATGCATCTAGACAATGTTAAAAGAAATTACACAAGGCCAAACAAATATGACATATTTTTTTTATTGCATCGTTTAATAGCAGGCAATTACCTAACAATAAGTTCATGGAAAAATAATCAAACACCATATAGCCAACTATTTTATTCATGGAAAATAACCAAACTCACCTTATTTGCATAGCACTCATTTTACTACCCCTGCGTACAGGTGGTGGGTAGTTGATGGAGCTTCCGGTAGGACTGACACTGCTCGTACTTCGTTCAGTTCCAATTGGAGCTATAAGGACATCAATCACAATTGTAATCTATTACTTGCTTATCCATGCTTACTTGCAAATTTGTTCACAAATGCATATATTCATTCAAAATCATTTGAAAAGTTGATAAAATGTTACTACTTTGAATTAAGAACAGATTTTAAACTAAGTTAACCAACATATATCTACAGTAATCCTGATCCCCTGTAAGGTCTAGATCTTTGAACCCGAGATGGCAGGTAAACGTTGGACTCCAGGTGTTGATGCCAACTTGTACAGACCTCTAATCAGGATCTTGAAATATTTACAGAGATCTTTTCAGGGCAGCTAAAGTATTGGTCACCTACATTCAATTTAATGTAATACAGTCGAACCTCGTTTATATCTCAAACTCTTTTTTTTTAACTCAAAGACCCTGTTAATCTCAAAGTATTTCTCCGGTCCCAGCCAAAACTCTGATAATTTGAACCATGAGAAGTCCAAAAACGCAGATACCTCGAAGTAAGATATTGGTTTCAATAGCGTAAATCCAACATCAATACATCATCTACTTCATAAGTGTTCGAATTTCATTTCGTCACTTATTTCAGTACGGCATCTCGCCATTCCGTGTTATGAACATCTTTCTCGAGTGGACTAATATTTTTCTAAAGATGGAGTACCAAGATTCCTACAGAACTTAAATTTATAGTACGAATATGGAAAGTTAGAGAAAACATATTTCATATGCGACAGCTTCAAAATTGTCCTACATGGTTTTCTTTGAAAGTGTTTTCCAGCATTAATTTATAATTGTAAATAGTAAACACTACTCTGAATATGCCTGAGCTATTATCTAGTCGCTTGCAACTCGAACAAGGTTACCTTAAGGATGGTTATCAAACTCATTCACGCTTTTATGGTTATTAACCTTCCTATGAAGTTTGAAGTTAATCAATTGAAAATTACTAGAGATATCGAGCGAACCATGTTCAGCAATTGATTAAAGGAGCATAACTCAGTCCTACTAGCTCTTACGGTAGTTCATCTTCCCATGAAGTTTGAATTCAATCGCTTGAAAGTAACTAGAGATATTGAGCAGACAAAGCGTGTGCCCGCCGGTCCAACCACGTGATAACAATAATACATCCGGTCTTTCGATGGGCGTATAAATACGAAATAAACTTTGGCATTGTTTACTTGCCTTTCACCTAGGGAGACGTGATTAATTTTAATGATGTCATAATAAATCCATAACATCACTAAGTGTATATAAACCTTTCATTATGACCCAACATAGACTAAATATGTACATGAGTGACATCAATCTACCTGGGGGGTTCATCATGTTGCCCATAGTGCCAATACTGTTGACACTGCCCAAGCTCCCCATACTGCCACTAGCACACATACTGCTGAGACCTCTGCTTGGGTTTTGGGATTGGTGCAGCATGTCCACAATGGAGTCGAGAGTTGGGGTCTGCGAGCGAGGGGTAGGGGGTTGATGCATCATCATGCCCTGGTCAGGATGACTTATAGGAGTAGGGGTACCTCCGCTGGAATTTGGGGGCATTCCTGAAATGTAAGTATAGTTAGTAAAGTAAGTATAGTTAGCAAGTGCAACCTGAATGACAAATTAGTTTATTGATAAAAAGTTGGTGTTGAAAAATTATTATAATTTTTTTATGAGTCATAGAATGTCATATCTTGGGATATTTCAGCATTGCTAATATGTGGAATTTTTACCAAAAATGGGACGGTTTATTTTTGGTACATTACATATTTGGAGTTTCCCAATTCCTGTGCGATTAAGTTTTGTACTTTCATATGCCTTTTGTTACCAAGTCTCTCCATCTTGCCATTAGATTATGGTAGGTTACCGGTAGCTTTCAGACAAATGCAACTTACGAGTATGGAGCAGTGATTAATTGTGTACCCTTTAACATAACCGACAGTTACGCATTAAGCGTGTTAATCCTATCAAAATACTGCTTCCCCGTTTTGCTTAGGGGTTGATAACAGTCACAGAAGTCAAACATTTGTGCATAAAAAATGAGATGGAAGACAGCCTTGGAGTTTACAACAAATAAACCAAAACATAACCATATCCTCAATATCCCAAAGTATGGTCTTTATTTCTAAAATAGTCCTAATGCAGTTGGCATCCATTACCAATGACTGCCATCTAAAACCAGTTCCAACACTTAAATAATTACTTGTATTGTAAGGTACTGTAAACATACCTGAGCATGAATCCAGAACAACAGTTAAAATTATTGAGAAAAAAATCTTCATTTTTTAAAATACCAAACAAAGGTCAAAACTACTCGAGCCAGATGCCTACCTTGATTACTGAACCCAATTGGATGAAGTTTGGCCAATGCCTGGATGTTGTTCAACATTGGTGCACTAGAACCGCTGTTGTTGCTGGCAGTGTCAACCGATATACCACTGTCGGACATGGCTGGGCTGTGGGAATTACGGGACAGACTGACAGGTTCCTGACAGGACTGTGACCCTCCAGTAATAGCTGTAGCCATGATGCCATGCCCACCCGTCATGTTGTGCATGGGAGGCATGCATGGCATACTGGTCTCACTCATGGATGCAGGGGTCATCATTGGACTCTGCATGAATTCAGAGGAAGAGGGGATAATAGTACGGTCAAACTTGTTGAGGCCCAACAAATTACTTGGATTCATGAAGGTTTCATTCTCAAAGGAAGATGTCAGAGATGGTGACCGTTGTTCCTCAATCTGAAAGAAAAAGATGATAAAAGTTTTAAATAATCTTACCAGCAGGTAATACCATGTCTAATGGCCTGAATGTGTGTATAAAATATGGTCATTAGAATGCTTCCAACTGATGTCTTATTTTAATGGGAAGGTATCAGAGGATCAAACTAGTCTACTTGTATAATCGAAAAGGTATAGAGTACAGAGCCTTCGATTTTGTTGGAACATATTCCAAAGATGCAAAGAAAAATATTTTAACCATTTAGTCAAAATCCACTTAATGTTCCAGATTAGCATTTAAAGGAAAAGTTATTGGACAGACAGTAGGATACTATGCAATGGCATAAGCTTTTGTGGCCCTAAACAGTGTCTCAATAGTTCTTGATATGTCTTTTCTTCCTAATGCTGACAAGTAATAAAGTGTTTTATTGTCATTTAAATGTGGTTGCTGGCAAAAGAAGCCTGCTATTCACTATTCATCAATTTTGAACTGTCTATTTTTTCAGAATACATACAGGTTAACATTATGGCATATGAACATTCAACCAGCTATTCTTTCCAAGTCAACCACCTTTTTCAAAACTAGTGAAAACACTTAAAACTGCAAAATTTGAACCAACAGTTGCTACTTTTTAAATTATGTAAAGGAATGAGGTTTCTAGAGTGATGAAAGTGAATCAGGCAAGGATGGACATGGTAATCACTCCCCCCAATTAATTCAATTAAATGCCTTGGGTAAGCACCTCCCATGACAATTACCATCAAACACCTATTATATATGTAATTTGTGTTACTTAGCAATGTGTTATCAACATCATTTTTGTGTGATGCAATATCTAAATCCAGTGTTAATATTTTATCTGTCTTTGATTACTAACAAAAGTTTTTAAGTCGCTCAAAAATCTGCTTGCTAATTTGAAATTGCACATAAAATATTGTGCATTCACCTCACCCAAAATAGTAGTGTTGTAAGTACAACTGTATAAGGATTAGGCAAACCACGCAAGTGCACAAACCTTTGCCTCTGGTTTGGAGAAAGAACCAAAACAGTTCTTGACAGCTTCTTGGAAGACATTTGTATTGGTATGAAACTCCACAGCAATAGAAACATCTGGTACTGGGGTGTTGTTGATTAAGGAGAGAAGCTGTGACAATATCATCTTTTTCATCATGATCATTTGCAATCCGTTGCCATGCTTCACGATCTTTTCTGCAAATTTGCTGCCATCTTCAATTTTATCCACAGTCTTTTCAAGGTTGTGAAACATGTCCATGATACCAAGTTCTTGCTTCGAGTGCAATTCTTCCATTTCTTGAAATAACTCATCCTGTAGAGAAATTATAATTGATCATTTCTGCAATACATGGTTAGTTTCATACATACTTGCAAACTATTCAAAAGCATAGAGTGAAACTTCTTGGACGTTCCAAGACTTTATGCTTTAGAAACCATTGCTTTGGAAACTTGTCATGAATGAAACCTATGACACACAATGCACTATACGATAAAACCTTGCTTGGTTTTAAAAACTAAACTTTTAAGAATTTGTCAAGGCCAATAAATAGCAAATATGCTCTAAAACACACCTCCCCACCTGGGGGG
>JAUMHH010226629.1:22294-32644 GCA_032359455.1 Chlamys rubida
TGCCCCCCCCCCCCCCCCCCCCCAGTATGAAAGTTGTTTGCCCTGATGTCTGTAAGGTGGATTTTTACATCAATAATAACAGACCCAAACAACAGAATTTTCAAAAAAAAAGTTTTCATACATTTTTTCCCCCAAAATATTCCCATCGAGTTTGACAGAGCTGAAATAATTCATATGCATTATAGATGAGTTTCATCAATGTTTCCTAAAGAACATTTTTCTTACCCTTCTCTTCTCGAGCATTGCTTTATAGCTTTGGAATGTTTCGTGTATCAGACCCTTGGCATTGTCTCGCTGCATCTGTAGCTCACTAAGCCCATTTTCCAGGGTACTCGATGCCTCATCACAGAACTTGATTTTACTCTTGCTCTCTGTGATCAGGTTCTGGATTTCATCAGTGAACTTGCCCTCAAGATCAGTTATTCTCTCAGAGAAATGCGCTGGAGCTTTGTGGTCAGCTAGCAGACATTCATTACAGATTGGGACCTGCAAACATTAAGTATCATAAGAAATAAATTGTTCTGGAACAGCAGGTAATAAATGGCAATGCTCCTTCCAAGATTTATTATTCAACCACTAGTATAACAAGCACATCCCTCTTGTACAATACATTATGGAACTTATTTTTTTTTCTTTATCTTTATATTTGATCATACTGCTTTCAGGTTTTCGGAATAAAATTTGAATGCAATTAATAGTTATGTTGATTCCCCCCCCCCCCCCAAATTTCTATAAATGGTAAAGATGACATTGATCTTTGGAGTCTCAAACATGAACTCATTCCAAGTATTCTCATAGATGAAATGAGAAGTAATTTCTAAACAATTTCTTCAGGTTGGTAAGTATGGATTATGAAAATGTCTTGTTACACAACTAGTGGTGTACCGATAACCGGAAGCATTGATTAAATCGAGCTTGACATGAGATCGATTTGATAATCGATCTAGCACATGAAAGATTGATTTTGAAACTTTGTCACGAAAAAGATCGTTTTTGTAGGTTTGCCATGAAGAACTGAAATTCTTAAGATACATACAGTTGCTTTTCAGGTTTAATCGAAAAATGGCCCTTTCACCTGTTCTTGTTGATTCTCGCTTGAATCATGACAGTATTCAAGCGTGGTAGCTATAAGCGTCATTACGTAATCAAGGTCAGTGCGATGTTTTGTAGGTATTGCTAAATTTATAACTAACGAAATCCGAAAGTACGGCAAATGGCGACCACCAGAATGAAAACACATTCTTTTTCAGCGAAGGGATAGAGGGACATAAACTTTACAGTACCAACTCAATTTGACTCCATTTCAAATGGGTTGGTAGGAGATAGGAAAAGGTATGCTCACTTCTCAAACGGTAATCTACCGCAAGTACCGATCATTGTCAATATCTGAAGTACCTTTTCTCATCATATGAACGTCTCTTAGATAAAGTTGTTAGCGAAATAAGACGTAGTTATATCAATATTTTTTAAGGATCGGACAAAATGTCAATTTATTGAATGTATTCCTTTTGGCGCTTATTTCAACCAATAATCGATTACCGATCGATCTTGAATGTACGACAATCGATCTTCAAAATCGGACCGATTCCCAGCACTATACACAACCAATAAGTACACTTATTGGTTGTGTAACAAGAACTTTTCATAAAACTTGGAAGTAATTTGATCAAAATCTGTTGAAATAAATTAAGTAACTGTAATGATGTCACTAAATTGGTTGATAATTTTTTAAACATAGTGAATGAAATGCAATGGGTTTTTTTCGAGGCAAAATATACCGACATGGGAAATGAAAATAGAACACATGACTGAATATATCAACAATTTTTCATTATTTGTGGCCCTACTGAATTGCAACTTGTTTTACCAAATTTGAAAAACCCTTGGTGGAATTTCCCTATCCTGCACCTGGGCATGAAATAGTCTTATTATCCTCTATTTATATTACCAACAATAGAAAGGTTTGAAAGTTTTTAATAATGACATTTTTTCACACAAAAATTTAATGCAAAATACACTTGGACTGGAACGGGTAGCCGAGTACCTGGTTGCGAGCACTATATCCGGTTAGCAAATATACATACCCAAAAACTGTTTCAAAATGTAGGTCAATATTTATTTATTTTCCAGTCAGAAATGTCATTCCTGACTGCTGTTTGACAGACCTCGAAAACGCTTGTGATCAGTATATTTGCATGTATACAATAAACTAACATTATGCCGACTGACATTCTATTGATCAATGGAACTTATCATTCACCGACAGCTATCGTCCTTGTTTCGACTTGAAGTGATGTGAATATGTGTGCATAACATTAACACATGAGTGTAAAGTGAAACTACGGAAATTTCCTGGTCGGGAGGCTAGCGATACGTAGCCGCTACATAAAGATTTTGAGAATTTGCAACGTTTAGCAACTCTACTTACAAGGAATAAGAATCAAGTTATCTTTGTTTATGCATTTAGCATATCAAGTTATCACATTTTTATCAAAACAAAGGGCTATTGGTGGCTGTATTTCAGGACACAGAAAAACATGGTTACCCGGTTACGGTTTGGATAAATACCCACGGTTATCTGTCAGACTGGCATTATTTCTATTAAACCGTTACAGCCTAAAATATACATACCTCACATGTACTACAAAAATGCCTCATAGTTTCTGAGGAGTGTGTTGGACAATAAATTGGTTTGTGGATTGGAAGTCCATCTCCTTTCTGAATTTCCTCAAAAGAAACCACCTGCAAAAAATCAAAACACAAAAAATTACAAACATGTACTAAGACTGATACGTATACAGAGTGCATGTACTACAGGTAATGGAACATTGTGTCCGGATGTTATATCTGCTTGTGAAAGATTTTATCACCTGATGTGATGTGTTTATATTCAAACAAGAGTTACCTGTGATGCCGTTTGTGTGGAAGTCGATTCAACTAACAAACATATATTTGTTATGTCACATTCAAGAGATTCAACATCACTTCCCCCCTCCTATTCAAGGTTTCAACATTTGAGGAAATTACCCAGTTTGTCCAGTTTTGCAGAAGAGTTTTTCTAAACCGGATTTTCGGTCTGTTTCCCAAAATATTGATAAATGTGATGTGCTACCTTTTTGTAGGTGTCGTAAGTTACTCTTAGACCAAAACAAAAAGTCAATTTTGCAGCTTCTGATTTTCCTGCTTTATACTCTAGTCTGTCCAAAATTATGTTTGAACACAATAAACCTGTTTGGGCCAGTGCCAATCAGAGAATAATTCCATCGCACAAAATCTGGGTTTAAATTTCATTTAAATTATTCCATAGCATTTACCTAAAATTTCTACGTTATATTAAGTATCTTTCTGAATTGTTTCTGATATCAGACAGAACTGATACAGAGTAGTGTTTTTGCAAGTCATAAATTATGTTGGGGGTAAACCCCGGCATATATCACCAGCAGTTTCACCATTTGCTTTGCTAAAACAGTTTGTACAACATTTTATCGAAATAATATTTTCTTTGTTTTCACTGTAAATACAAAATTGAAAATTATCTTTTAAACATATATGATAGTATGCAACATAGTTTGAACATTTTCTCCAAGATAAACCATCGTACATCATGGAATGTGTTTGAACAGAAATTATATCAACACTATTATCAATGTTAAAATGATGCCTTTCAACCCTTGAATATATATATCAATTACTTAAAAGGATTAACAAATATTCATAAAACGTAAATCCACATGACTTGCAAGTACCTTGTGATTATCGAAGCATCTCATGAACTGGTGAGCCGTCACACAGTTAGTACACAGGAAGTTTGCACAGTCGCTGCATCTGGCAACTGCCTTCTCTTTGGCTTTACAACTGGTGCAGACAATCTGCATGTCGTCGATTGAGGACATCTCCAACAGATCCACAGTAACACAGTCTGCTGGCAAGTCCTGCAGTCCCTTGGTTGGGACCTTTGTCTCTTGTTTGCATGTTTGACATTTTATGTACCCAGATGAAGCATCTCCTCCATCAGAAGGCTCTTCTAATGCCTTTTCTAAACAAGCCTGGCAGAATACATGGAGACAGTCAAGAACCTTCGGCTGGTTTAGCTTCTCTTCGCACATAGGACAAGCATGTTCTTCAGATTCTAAGCAAGGAAGTGGTGAAGCTATCGGGGAGTCTGCAGGTGAATTTTCCTCTGATTGCAACAATGGAGAAGCCATTATCTTTCTGTATCAAATGTATCTGTCAACTGAAAACAAAAAAATGGTACGTGGATTAATGCAGGAATAGAAAGTTGGTTCTTTATTTTAAATAGGGGAAAACTCGTGCTATAGGCGTATGGCCCTCTGGCAGGAAGGGTGGCTGCAGGCCAGAGCCAGGGGGAGAGTATGAGATGGGGGCTTGGATAACATCTTTAGTTTTTATTTTTCCTGTTCATTTTAAATGTCTCAAATTGAACACACTGGATACGATTAGAATAAAGCATTTGTGCAACTGTAATGATATTGTACACTGTAAACAGGACAAGCCGTAAACAGTGTCATAAAAGATCTGCAATAATAACACAAGCACAGGAAAACAAAATTTTACGGTTGAAAAACTAATGGAAAATAATCTTGCATGATTTGATATTGTACACTGTCAGATGCAAGATTTTCCAATATTTAGGTCAAAGCATAGATCTATACTAAATACACAACCGACAGCAGAATAAATTTCTTTACACAGAAATTATCATGATATTATAATGTTTAAAATCCAAAAAGTATTTCAAGTATTTTTTTTCTGGGTCAGCTGGCCGGTATTATGCCACACAATATTTTAAACTCAAAGGCATTTGGACATTAGGCTAACCATACAAAATACACACTGAAATGGATATGACTTCCCTGACAGACATAAAGACCATCCAATGAACACATCTTTTGTCGAAGATATACTTATGTAACAATTATTCCTTTTGTATGCCTTAATTCTGCATCAAATACAGAAAAAAATTGTGGTGACAACAACGGTTCTCTGATTTTCTCTCAGCTAAATGTCAATGGGGCAAAAGATGCAAATCACAACCACGGAATTAGCAACCACTTTCATTACGTCCTCCATGATCCAACGCTATATCGAAAGTAAGTCTTAATAGATAATAGTTTTAATAGATATTTCAAACACAGGCTTACATGTGTTTATTTCAAAAGAATCAATACGAATTCGTAATGGAGCATATTAAGCTGTTGATTCCGTCACTACGATAATATAAAACACCGCCATTGCTGGTCTATTTTCGTAGAAGATTACGTCCTGATTTAACCTTGACCTTTAATCCTCCCCTCTTTTTATACCCACATCGCTAAAACAGTGTTCATATCAACACAAACAGAGATTTTCAAACTAGGAACAGTTGTAAACATGAATGGTGTGATTATACTAGCAATAATGTATGCAAATAATGTACAATTCGACTGTAAAATGTACATAATCCATTTTCGTTTCCGTTTGTAAGGTCATACCAGCATATTTCCAGACAGGTGGACATGCGCGATGAAAAATTGTCTGCCATGGCTACCTCTTTCGTTTCATATCGCAATATTGTGGTTATACCATGTTAATTTGTACAATATTACCAAACAAAGCTTCTGTCTATTACAAACCTTACAACCATACCAGGAAATCAATGCATCGTGTTTTGAACCGAGCTTAGTAAAACGGAAATGCGCCGTCCGTTCTCGCTAGCGCGTGCAAAAATTCCACCCTCGTAATGAAAAATCGTAATCTGGCCGATTAAAAAGGAGACGTTTGCACTTTTTGAGATAAAAGCTTGTTGGCCACTTTATCAACATATATAACACAGGGATTTTGATTTATTGACGAATAGATACCTATTAGTATGAGTATTCTTGCCAGAACAGGGTCAAGATGTGTAACATGTGGGATCAAAATTCCGCAGCGACTTCACGCCACAGAAAATGCATTTTTAGATGAGAAATACAATGAATTATATCGATAACGTAAATATTACTTACATGGAATGTTGAAGTATCAAGTCATCAGCGAAATATTGTATATTCATAGCATAAATCACGTTAAATTTGTTAAAATCTGCCACGCACTCAACAGACTTCCCGCCATCTTCGCCTACTTTGCCAATATAGACTATGGTCGCAGTACACATGCGCACGAAGTTGGCGGGAAATTAGCAATTATAGAAAGAACACGGAAGATATCATAATTTCCCTTTTTTTAAACTTAGAAACTCTGTTTACTTAGTGTATTAACATAACTTCCATTATCGAAATATAATAAACAAAACTTTTTAAAAAGTTCTTAATTCCCATTTTAACGTATGTATCAATTTTATATCATTTGTTTTCTAATCTACATTTTTACAACCAAAGGCCGGAATAGCTCATTACTCCTCTCAGCGTATAACTATAATACTAGAAGAACAATGGGTCCGTCTCAGCCTGCTTGGTGATAAACAGTTTATCACCCCAAGGTTATTTATATCATGGTGTGAGAAAAATTCTCTAATATTGATTCTAGAGGCCATGTACTCGATCAGTATTAGCACGGACTTAGATAACAGGGTCTAATCTAATTCCGTGGTATTAGTGGTAAAATGACTATAGTTTATCAACATTTCCCCCAAAGAAAAAATCATACCAAAATGTTACATGTTTCACGGGATAGATTAGATTGATATCTAAGTCCGTGCATGTTTACATAAAAATAACTCCAAAATAAACATTAGAGCTAAAAAAAATCTCGGGCTACACCCCATCAATATATAAATACATCTTTTCAGAATAGCTTTCATAATTACGAAGGGAAGGAAAAACAAGTGGGACATACATTTTGTTTTAAAGAAATTGAAAAAATTCACCTCAGTTATTTTTATCAGGCTGTAATTTGTTTTCAATTTACTGTTTTTGAGTTTAAACGTATTTTATTGCAACACATTTACAACAGGATTGGTTACTGTTTCCACTGGATGCAACCAACCTACATTATATATATAATTCACAAAATTTGTCTCAAAAGGCCGGTCTCCGTCGTATTCCCGCGTTGTCGGCCTGAGAAGACGAGGGATGAGATAATGATATTTGTTATTTGACCCTAACCGACCGCCATAGAGTCCGAAGACGGTTGTATGACATTATGTGATTTCTGTGCATGTATACGGTTTAAGAAAATCTGCACAAATCATGTAAAAGAATATCATCATCATCAGCAGCAGCAGCAGCAGCAGCAGCAGCATCAGAAATGAGAAATGAGAAATCATCATCATCGGTTCGGCAATCATAATCATCAGAAATACTAATCATCATTATAGATATTCAACATTTACGGCTACCAAGTACAATTCAACACCATTTTTTCTTATGAAAAGTCATACGTATAGTCACATGATGCTGTAATGTAGACGGTTACTCATGTGACAACAATAAAGATCACGTGTCTGTGGCGGTAATCACAAAGTACCCGACACAAGACCCATTATATCAAGTCTTAACACATATTAATATATAAGGGTAAATCATCACGATTTAGTGTTCATACTTATACACGTGAAGATGAAAACTTGGATATTCTGGAATTAAAACTGATCTCCTTAACTTGGATTTATTTATGTAGTTTTTATATTTCCTTCAACATTTTTGTCGGGTTTGGGTAAATTAAAAAAGAAAAATCTGTATGTGTCATTAATTCAAGGGTATATATATATATATATAAGTAAAGTAGCTATCTACAAAGTATATATATGTGTAGAAATCGATCTTAATAAGTACCAATCAAAATAGGAACTGATCCTAGTGTACTAACTATAGAGATTTCATCTAGTTTGAGGTAACGATTTGTGTAGTAACTATATATCGACCTATCGATTTGTGTAGTAACTATATCGATCTGTGTAGTAATTATATCGATTTGTGTAGCAACTACGTCAATTTGTGTATCTACCTGTGTACTATGATCGGTGTAGTAATGTTTGTGTAGTCACAGTCGATCTGTATAGTAGCTTTCGACCTTAGTATTATCTACGGATATGTGAAGTTTTATAAGTAGCAACGGTATGTAGGTGTTGCGTCAATCATATTTATATACAAATATAAGAGCTATAATTAGATATTTGAAACTTACCACAGAATCGCAATATTATACATCCGATCAGTTTCTAAAATTAGTAAATGTCATGTGATACAATGTTGTAGCCTGTTGGGAATGCTGACGTCAGCTGTATAGGTAAAAACTCTAGATCTATGTTATGCCGTTACACGGTACAACATAAATATTAAAACTGGTCGAGGTCTGTAGATCAAAGCTTAAGTGTGTCAGCCAGTTCTAAATCCAGTAATGCTTGACTGGACGGACTTTATACGCTGATCACGGCGCCTATGTGTACTATACAAAAATAAATAATGTATACATGTCAGCGACATATACATGTCGTACTAGTATAGGGTCGGGTCACGGTGAGCACTAGCACGGCTATTTAATTCCTTTACAATTGGTGAGCTTCTTGTAGATCAAAATTGCATGTTTGGAAATGAGATATTCTTCAAGTAAATGCCTATGATTGGTAATGACTCTGATCAAACAGACAGATTAACTTAAGTATTGATGTCATATCAGCTTGATGACGGTGACAATGGGTGTAATATAAGCGTATCAATACAGACTCTAGTTTGACCTCGGTGAAATATCACATTATTGACACATCAAACCACATCTTCATATGCTCGTGCGGATCCTGGGGGTGGGGTGGGGTGTTAGGGGAAGGGGCTTGTGTGTAGCCCCCTTTTGAACACAAATGACAGGAGATTGTCGGGAAGCCTTTAGAGGTGTTATCTTGAGGAGACGGACGTCTGGGGGGTTTCGTCCGATCTTAGTTATTCCATTACAGTAAGTAAATATGTAATATTGTGAAACACGAATTGCGGGTATGAAAAATATCCCCATAAGATGTGATCCGTATTTCGTTTAGCGCAGCCTGGCCCCTTTCAAAATGCTAAGCCAATGTCTGATATCGTTATTATGACAACAGACTAGACTAAAAGAGTATCTTATAAAATATTAAGTATGGTACTATTAAAGTCTATCATATGTAGGTATGGCGACTATTAGAGTCTATCATATGTAGGTATGGCGACTATTAGAGTCTATCATATGTAGATATTGGGGACTTATAGTGTCTATTATATGTAGGTATGGGAACACTAATAGAGTCTATCATTTGTAGGTATGGGGACTAATAGAGTCTATCATTTGTAGGTATGGGGACTAATAGAGTCTATCATATGTAGGTATGTGGACTTATAGAGTCTATCATATGTAGGTATTGGTGACTAATAGAGTCTATCACTTGTAGGCATGGGGACTAATAGAGTCTAATATTTGTAGGTATAGGGACTAATAGAGTCTATCATGTTTAGGTATTGGGACTAATAGAGTCTATCATATGTAGGTATTGGGACTAATAGAGTCTATCATATGTAGGTATTGGTGACTAATATAGTCTATCATTTGTAGGTATGGGGCCTAATAGAGTCTATCATTTGTAGGTATTGGTGACTAATAGAGTTTATCGTTTGTAGGTATGGGGAGTAATAGAGAATATCACATGTAGGCATGGGGACTAATAGCTTGTATCATATGTAGGTATGGGGACTAATAGAGTCTATCATATGTAGGCATGGGGACTAATGGAGTCTATCATTTGTAGGTATGGGGACTAATAGAGTCTATCATTTGTAGATATTGGGACTTATAGAGTCTATCATATGTAGGTATGGGGACTAATAGCTTGTATCATATGTAGATATGGGGACTAATAGAGTCTATCATTTGTAGGTATGGGGACTAATAGAGTCGATCATATGTAGGTATTGGGGACTAATAGCTTGTATCATATGTAGGTATGGGGACTAATAGAGTCGATCATATGTAGGTATTGGGGACTTATAGCTTGTATCATATGTAGGTATTGGGGACTATTAGAGTCTATCATATGTAGATATTGGGGACTAATAGAGTCTATCATATGTAGATATGGGGACTAATAGAGTCTATCATATGTAGGTATGGGGACTAATAGAGTCTATTATATGTAGGTATTGGGGACTATTAGAGTCTATTATATGTAGGTATTGGGGACTATTAGAGTCTATCATATGTAGATATTGGGGACTAATAGAGTCTATCATATGTAGGTATTGGGGACTAATAGAGTCTATTATATGTAGGTATTGTGACTAATAGCTTGTATCATATGTAGGTATTGGGGATTAATAGCGTGTATCATATGTAGGAATTGGATACTTATAGAGTCTATCATATGTATGTATTGGGGACTAATAGCGTCTATCA
>JAUMHH010226629.1:33993-47995 GCA_032359455.1 Chlamys rubida
AAACGGTAACAGTCTGACACTGTCACTGATACAGTCCAACATTGAAACGGTAACAGTCTGACACTGTCACTGATACAATCCTACATTGAAATAGACATATCACCAATTATGGGATCAACTAAATCACAAGTTTAGATAAGTCCTAATTCAATTACCTTTCTCCACATTTATGAGGTAAAAATCTTTTATTTTCCAAATAAGGACTTAGTGCATATGGATTTATGAGTTTGAAAGTATGCCAAGACAGTTTGTGCATAAAATATTTGGAACTTTACTCCACAATGTTTGAATCATAGGGACAGACATTTACTTAAGGGTTAAATTTTCTGGTGTACCCTGGAGCATTCTCAAGTGTCAAATTACGAGATTACCTAATAATTCCCTTTTACCTCTTAATTCATTGACAGACCATATTTGTAATTTTTAAAGTCCTGTAATAACCAATGTATAAGGACAAAATGACAGATCAGATAAATGATGACATCACCGGTGTATTCAGGTCAAAGGTCACTGTTGGCCTTAACTAGCAGGTAAATACTTCCAATCCCTCACTTACCTTATTAGTAAATGTGCACCAACATCCCTACATTACAGGTAGAAATAAGTCCCACTAGCCAGTGAGATAAGTTGCTATCTTATCCTGTACTGACAGATATTCCCGTCCACACCATAAGTATATTATAACAGTTGTGTCTAATGCACATCTAAACAGCATTGTACACCTCTACGTACCCAACCTAGCGTACACGATCATAGCCGTCTACCTAAACAAAGGTTTACCAGCTTAACTATTTATAGAAACTAGTCAGAATTGCAAATGTATAAATAAAATAGACACCTCTTTATTTTTTATCCAGTAGTTTGACCTGTAGGAATATGACTTCCACATGATTTGGTATGTGTATTACGTACAGATGTACAGGTAACTGTTACAGTGATCAGGTACAACACAGGTACAGCTATGTCAGGTGTTATCTTACACTGTATCCTTACCCGACCAGCAAACCAGGAAGTTGGAAAAGTCAACACATGTCCTAATCGTAAATAAACTACATTTAACCCCGATACATTTACATATCTTACTAGACTATAATACCTTATAGGTCATCACAGTGTCTGATGCCTTATATGGATAAAGGAATTCTTTTTTAATACATCCCCGACTTAAAATCTACTTATTGTAGTCTTTAATGGACTAATACAGCATAAATTAGCTTAATTAATCATTCTGGGTGATATTCTGTGTTTTTACAAAAAAGCTTTATTTAATAGACAGTAGTATTCAAATGAATCCTAATCTATCCATGACAACACATACAAATTCTTACATAGTACCGTATATGATCTATCCATGACAACACATACAAATTCCTACATAGTATATGATCGATCCATGACAACACATACAAATTCCTACATAGTATATGATCTATCCATGACAACACATACAAATTCCTACATAGTATATATATATGAATTTCTAAATTACTGAACAAACTCTGGATAATTCAACACATGTGGAGTTAAATTGTTGTAACACAGTCTTTGTGAAATCTCGAGTTTGGTAAATGTGAAAACTGACATGAGGATAACTTGACAAAGTACAGATGAAGTAAACATACAAGAAAGAAACAAGAATCTGGGTTCACATACATCCTTTATTTCTAATTAAAATGAATAATACATGCAATTACAATAAAACACATAGAAAATAAACAAAATAAATGATGTACATGTAAAATATTTTATATAAAGTTGGGTTTGTAAACTGAATATGTTGACTATCAAAGCTAGACATTTATACACGACTGTAAAAAACCTATACGTTAAAGCTTTTCTCCTGCTAGCACTTTGAAATTGTTTTTTTTCTTTCAAATTTTGGCTGCATTTAAAATCAGTGAGGTTTAAAATGACAAACTGTATGTTTGCCAGTAGTGTGTAATGAATACTAAAAGAGAGATTGAAATAAAATAAAAAAAATAAAGTGATTTATACTGGATGTCACAATGTTGATGCTCGTGAATCACCCCTGTGGAGAAATCGTGTTCATCCCAGCAGCTTATTTTAACAGAGATATTTTCACTTTATTGTAAACAGGTTTTACTTTTGAAGTAGTTATTCAGTTATCTGCTGAAATGTCCCCAATATGTTACTTCTTTTAAAAAGGCAATGATAACTCTTTACATATGGGAAGATGATTATTTCATAATATACCCAGTATACATCTAACATTTGTAATATACAGTGTATGCAATTTTATTTGAATTTCTAATACAGAAACTAATTATAGATATCCAATGCAATTTTAGTGACTACAACTAGAGCAGGTGTAGTTGTTTATAAGGGCATCCATTTTTGTACCAAAAGAATGTAAGTATGTTGTGTTTAAGACAGGCATGTTTATAAGGATGAATTACGGTATCCTAAAATTTGTAGAAGCTGTGTGTCTGTACATGTATACATACCCAGGGCCACAAAACACCTGAGATGAATTACGGTATCCTAAAATTTGTAGAAGCTGTGTGTCTGTACATGTGTACATACCCAGGGCCACAAAACACCTGAGGATGCACTTTATGTGAGAGAGATGAAAGATATAAAATTAATTTAGAGCGACGAGAACGACACCACTAAAGCAGGTGTGTATCGCAGTCAAAGTGTAAAACAATTAAAGGCAGTGGAGAACAACACACTATAAAGAGACACAAATGTCTAATGGCAGATTTCAATTAAGATATGTCAGGAAAAACAAGCCTGGAGACAAACAACCTAATATATATCACTTTGGACAGAACTTCTGACCTAAAACAGGATACATGTATTCACACAACCAATCTTATTACTAGTGCTAATTACTGCTAGTCACATATCTAGATAAAAATGTCTAGTGTTCAATTTAAAATAGCATAAATTTGATATCTTAATAGTTCAGAAGTATATAAATGTAAAATAACATTGAATTCAAACTGACTGAAAAAAAAATCAAAACACGATCTACACAAAATTGTGTCTAGGTTCTTGTTCGGACTTACAGTAGTACATTATAAACATTTCAAACATTTTTTTAAAAAACATTTTGGAGCCTTGCCAGAGATGATCTTTTTTTATCTTTCATTACATACATACCTGATATATGTTTTGTATAAAGTATTCACTATTTTCTTTTGTTTTAATGACTTTTGAATGTAGAAATATGATACCTTAACAAAATTTACAATAAAAAATGAGTAATTATCCATGTTCTGATGACAACTTCCTGCCTTTAGTTGAGGTTTTTAAATGGAGCTAGCCTAGATAATGGTGAGGATCTACACCTGATCTGCTCTGTAGACAGACAAGGATCTGTATTAAACCTTTGATAAATCAATTCCCGTAAGTCCACAACATTGTACACATGTTAACGAACCACTTCCTTACTGGGCCCAACATCAATTAACACCTTCCTCAAGGCTTCAATTAGAACAGGCGCTACACAAATATTGATCCAGGCATTCTTTTCTCTGTTTCCCACCAATAGATCAAAGATAAAGGTTTAAGTTTGAATAGGCAGACAAACTCATTACAAGAAACCTGGCTACATTTTTTTTGTAAATTCATACAAACAACATAAATATGTTTTTAAGATTATATATATTTCCTTTTAAATGCCTTATACATCATTATATATGCACTGCCTGGAATATTGTTTATGTCAAAGTTGTTGTGGCACTAATTATAATGTCAAAGTTGTTGTGGCACTAATTATAATGTCAAAGTTGTTGTGGCACCGACACCTTATCTATTGCAGAAAGAGATCTATAGGTTTAGGTTACTGCATGTATACTACACAAAGCACATTATAATGTTTTATCTATTGAATACACTGATGGAGTGACAGCACTCAAACAAACTGTGGTTAATTTCTGAGGAACACCGTATCACACATACTGGCAACCTATGGCACCTAGAATACCGAGATATTGATTGGCATACCTAGTTACCAGCTGAAGGAAATATAATGTCACGGAGACCAAACATTGAAAAAATGCATTCCCCCATGCTCCAAAGCTGGTAGAACTGGGGACATATGGAGATTTTATAGTAAATTGTATATCGGTTTGTCTCTGTTATTTTCTCCTTATCCAGGTCATTTTAAACTTTTATACACCCAGAACATTATTCATTTGGAGTTACAGTTACCAGTAAGCTTGTTGATAAAAGAATTTTTACAAGTGAAAATGAAACACTTCTTTATGAATCTGCCCATTTATATAGAAGAGTTATAACATTGTAGCATGTTTATACATACTGTACAGGTATTACAGTTAATGAATGAAAATTCAGGGATTTCTTTTTTACATTTTTTAAGGTTTGATCTAGAATATTGCAAGGATGTAGTGAACTTTTGATCTTCTGAAAATTATGCACTGAATTAAAATTGAAAAAAAGGAAAATTTAATTTAATGCTAAAAGCAACTACTGTCTTACACTGTCTTACATACTTATATATGACATACAAAACTATTTTATGAAGCCCTATGACCCAATATATATGACTAATTGTAATTCATAATTATTCCACATAAATATGTTGTCTGCTGACTGGTCTATAGGCAATGGCATATCAAACTAATGTATGTAGCAAACTCTAAAAACCCACTCCATGATAATTATCATTTGACATTAAAAATCTGTGAGTATTTCACATAGCACCTATTATATATGGACCGAGGTAGTTACACAATAAAATATTCTAGTAAAACTGGTTGATATACGGAGTATATGGCCAGACCTTGTGCTGGCTAAAACTGCTTATACATATTAATAAGGCATCTGATGGTAAAATTCATGTTTTTTAAATAAATGCATTAAAATGAATTATTGTAATTGTACAGTATTTAAATACATTAATAAACACATATCTTCCAATTTGTACCAAAAAGTACATATACACTTATCAACACAAACTACTTCTTTTCTGTTTTGTGTTCTTAAACATGTAAAGGACTCGTAGAAATTCATGTAAAAGCATTGTTTCCTACAAATTTTCATAAAAAGTAGCTTCATCAGCTGTGAACATGATGTTAGGATAGCCATGTAGACTTCAATATATGTATAACACTGGGTTAACCTTGGTAATATGGGCCACTAGGCTTGGATTTATATGCACAAGTATGTATATAAGTTGGGTTTTATTTTTTTGTATCAAATGCCATGTAATATCAGTGTAGGAGACACGGTAGTTTAGTGGTAGGACGCCGGGCTCGTGACCGAAAGGTTGCGGGTTCGAGTCACGGCATGACTCTGTGTTGTATCTTTGAGCAAGATACATCACTTTGTTTGTTCCAGTCTACTCAGCTGTAAATGAGTATGTGGTTGGGCAGTGCTAGAATTGTTGAACACTAGCTGTTAGCGCCGGCTGTATGCTTCCCAGGAAGTTGAGAAAGATATTTGCTGGTTGCAAAGGCCCTATAACCACGGATAATAATTTGTGAACCGCTTTGAGACGACCTAGGAACTAGGTTGTGATAAAGCGGTATATAAGAACCTCAAATGATTATTATTATTATTATTAAGCCTATATGTTTCCACTATAAAGTTGATGTGGACGATCCTACCACACTGCCTGTGCATGTCACTACAGTTTACCGGCTGTTTTCTGCATACACACCTTTCATGTTGATAAAGAGGATTAAATTACATTATCAGTAACGCCAACCTGACAAAGATGTACATAAATCTTTGTTCCCAGATAAAGTAACATACCTAACACACTAATTAAGAATCAATACTCCCTACAGGCTAGTGTGAAAACTTGACAGTATATATAGGCTAGAACATTACTGGTATTTCACAGTAACACACAATCTGTTACGGACAGTGCTTACAATTTGGCAGTGTCCTTTATAACACGTGACTCGCAGGCCCTGCTTGTGTGACACATCTCTGGAGATTTCCCATTATAAGATTTCCTTTATGCAGGTTTCTCTGTACCGTATTTATCGTATGATAAGCCCAGGGATCAATACATAAACCTGACTAAAAGTAGGGGAAGGGCTTATTGCAGGACAATGAAATACCATTTGTTTGTATTTCTACTGATCTCTATTTCACACGGGTGGGCTTATTACCATACATGTGTTTATTGCCAGATAAGTATGGTATTATAATACTATTCATGCAGTTGAATGAGTGGAGGATTCACATACAGGATTCAATAAATGACAACTTCATCATCAGTATCTGTCGTACTTGGGACAAAACATACAATTTTGGCACAGCTATAACATATTATAACACAATATAAGGCACTTGTCTTCCGATTTCTCCCAAGACATTTCTATTGTTATATACAAGTGAGGAGTACTGAGGCAAAATACATCCAGTGTCAAATCCGTATCCGTGATTCCCATGTTAGTGTCCAGGAATCCAGCTTATCTTACCCTTCACCAAAAGACACGATAAACAAATTAAAGAGAAAATACTTTGTAAAAAAATCTTCAGAGGTGGACCGGGAATTACCCTGTATCTTAGTGATGAACTTCCCATTGATGACTTTCTGAACTTAGAGACACTGCAATTATCAATCATCTTTAGTAGCTTTCAGCATTAATTTTCTCTTTATGTTCAGTTGTGGTTATATAGATATAGAAGATTGCACAATTCATTGCCCTATAGTATTTAACGAAACCAGGGAAAAAAACATACAGTTGTGTAGTCCTAATCCCACTTCACACCTACAGTGGTTGTATAAGGGTACGGTCAAACTTAAACAATATACAACACAATAATCCAGAATAATCAGTAATCTAACGGTGAAAAAAAAAAAAAATCACCTTGTCCAATAATATCCTTAATCCACAGTATATAAAATCTTCAATATCAACAAATTTATTTCATATTTTGCTATTAACAATTGACATTACATAACCATTTCTCTGTTAATATTTTTCTGTGAATCATGTGATCATTTAAATTTTCCCACTATATATGTATTCCTGTATGTACACAGTCTGACAGTATCCATGTAATGTCGTGTATATATAGCTGTTTACAGACTATTCTCTTGCATGTGCATTCCTGATATATGTATTATTATATCACCACAGCCTGTTCACCAAAGAAACATGCCATCGTTACCTCCCTTTACCGAGACATATTCCCTATCTTGCTACTATATTTTAACAAATTTATACAGTTTTTAGCCCAATAAATGTATCAAATGGAAAATCAACCGGTAAATATTTTGTCAGAAATTGTACACACCATTTCAAGATTAGAATAGAACGATTGCACACAAGTAACTTCAATGTCACTGAAAAACATGTTGTCCGACAAAAAATGGTGTGGATAACAAAAAAAACTCCATTACAAGTTACAAGTACAAGAGATTGTTCATATGTAGATAATCTAGTGGATGTAGGTCGAGTTGTTTGACTAAGTCTATGAAACTTAAAGGCACTTCTAAATGTAAAAAAATGGCCTCTGGAAATTTTGAGTTATAACCTGATGCAAATTATGATCTTTGTTAACCTTTGAATGGAAGACAGGATACTATGACATTTTAATGGAAGACTCGTTGAAATATCAATGGAACAAAGCAATATGGACCTGGTAACGTTTACACTGGATTTGTTTGCTATACAATTATTCTGAAATAGTAAACTTTAAAATCATATCTATACATTTTATATCAACAAGGTAAATATTAAATGAAAACTGATGAAACAGACAAACGAAAGCCACAGCACTAATCTTTTACCACATGAAAAAATGTTTAACTATGGATACAGTTGGGGCTATTATCTTTACATATATATATAACTAAATTACATTTTAAAAGGAAAAAAATGTCTCTGCAGATCTATAGTAAATTAGAATAAAGGACATGTAGATATCAATAGTAAAGTAGATTTATAAATTATATAACATTCTGTAAATGAATAGTGAAAGTCATTAAGCCATCTAAGATCAATGGTAAAGTAGATTTATGTACTATATAACCTCTGTAGATGAATTGTATGATAGATTTATATACTAAAATAACCTTTGTGGATTATTGGAACAATAGATTTAATCAGCATCTACAGAAAATAGTAATATAACTAATTTTTGCTATTTCCCAAATGGTAGACTTTTAAAAAGAATTTGACAACACAAAAACAATTTTGGCACGGTATTTATAATTTAAACTTCTTATTGGTTAAAGTTGCTCAGTGATGAAATTACTGTGTTATGTTGTGTTTTGTGAAAAATTAATCTGTTTTTATCAGCAATCAATAAATAATCCCTTTTGTGCATAAACCACTTTGCAGTTTACCTAAAATATTTATACTTTGTTGTACATATAAGGTATAACACTTTTTAAAGCAGGTATATTTGTTCGTATGCAGAAAAAGAAAGACATCAAAATATCAATTATCAATGAAATACAATCTAACAAGGTGAAAATAGACAAAAGTAGACGACAGTAGACATGATAACGTCGGGACAGTATGTAAACGTGATATGGTGGTATTGATTCCGATAACAAGTAAATCTTTGGTCACAGTCATATAAATACAGACATTATATACAAATAACACAAACATCAAAAGCAATGAAAGGACTAGATCTAAATATATATACAGTGTAAATATATACATGGCATTACAAACAATACAAGTTTTCTGTTAAAAAATGTAATATCATTCAGGGTTTTGTTTTTATATTTAATCTAGAACCAATCTAATAGTTTGTAACATACACATTAGGTACTTGGAGATTCTGTACCAGATATTTTGTAGGAAAGAATCTGATAGCTTTGCAGCCAAAATAATTTCCCCCTATTTAAAGATCGGTCTGGCAAAACACTTCAATATATAAGGTACATGGCTATAGGTTTTGGTATCATGATTTATAATAAAACACCCTCTTATAGTAGTTCTTTACCAGTATATTATAATGCATTTATTTCCTGAATATATCTTTGTGGTAAAATATCAACTACATTTGTAATAATATCAAGGCGGTAATCTTTGAGCTTCGCTTGCCAAATTTCATAGACCACAAAAAATTAAAGGTTGAATAACATGCTTGAAGTATTCTTGATAACTTTGATATGACCTGGTAATAGAGGCTACCATACATTGGTCTGTGGGATAGCTATATATATATATATAGTGGGATAAGGATATCCTTGGTAAAGACTTTATCTGGAGAATAGGTTTACTTCAAATTAAAAGTATCAAGCAAACCCACCAGGGCAAGCTTGTGCCATTATTCTGATGTTCATGAAGTGGTATAAGTTTCCGATGGCAAGATTTTCATAGTCTGTCAGACAACATTTTGACAGCACATTCTAATGTCGTCATAATACAATTGTAGTAAAGGTCATGTATGTTGACATAATTATGTAGAGGTGAGAGAAATATATCTCTATATATATACCATGTTTTCTCCATCTTTAATAATAGATGTGGCAAACAATTTCTTCTGCAGATGTTAAACATAACCTTACTATAATTTACTATAAATTGTTTTCAATGAATCTATTTTTCTTAGAAAAGGCAGTCCCCATAGTGCTGCAGTATACAGTTACAATATCTTCTCTATAGAAAAATAAAAAAAAAAATACTTAAAAAGAAATTAAATGATTTCCCCCTCCAGATCTTGTTTTGTTAGTCCTACAGGGAGGACACAAACCTAGTCTAAACTATTTCACTAACTAAAAAAAAAGATGGAATGATTCTTAGCTAATCTATAATATCTTAAATACAGTATTGAAAAGTATTGAATCGTTTAATGTTACGAAAGAATATTTAGAAATGGCACATTTTTATAAAACATACTGCTGACATTATAATTTCTTATACATACCTTGAAACTGTGTAAATTATTACCCATTTATGTCAAGATTTCTGTTCCTCTTACTGGCCTCACTGAGTATGTAGTACGGTTACCATACAATAACCTAGACTGAATATAGATACTACTTCACATATGTACCCTAAAACAACATTATAACGTACTCTAAAACAACATTATAACGTACCTTAATACAACATTATAACGTACCCTAATACAACATTATAACGTACCCTTATACAACATTATAACAAATATCTGGTAAAAAATATACTCTCAGTGGTTAAAAATCCTTTTTGAAATACTGCGATCATATGTCTCCTAGAAGTTAGTGAAGTGATAAATCCTTTGTCTGCTAGGAAGTAGTGCAGAAATCACAACTATACCTGAAGTTCAGTTACATTTTATCATGATACTGAAGCTGCTATACAGCCTTACAAATTTAATGAGTAAATAAAATTTTCTAAAAAAATTAACACTGTTTAGGCCTGGAAATTACCTTGTTGTATTAGTATTATTCCTGGTTTTTAATTCGTTATTACAAGTATAATAAATCTATTAAAATACTGACTAATTTTCAAACTTCATCAAAATAAGGTAAGTCCTAAACAAATATTATAAGGACGAAGCACAAATTAGAAACATAACGATTCAAAATTAATCGTGGAGACAAATAAATTTGCACTTAACTTGACTTAAAACTTTGTCACAACATATGTAGGAGAAGTATTCATGTTAACAGAGGAAGATTATAATAAGTAATTAACTTTGAATATTCATAAATATTAAATGAGTTGCATTTCTTTTTAAAATGGATCACTTTGGACATAACTGAATTGCACCTAGCCTTGATTTACTAAATCATATATTTCCTGATAAATAATGCTGAACATTTCCTTACAATGATCTTCTTAATATCAAAATCTTTATTTTAAGGAGGTTTAAATTGTCGTATACATTGACTTAACTGAGAATCTGTGTGTTATCAATAATTATGACACAGTGACCTGTCAGTCATAGTATAGTGACCTGTCAGTCATAGTATTTCACAGAACAACATTAAAACATTTAAGACTGCGTTACGAATCAACCAGCTGTGACCTATATTCTTCTCAAGGTAGGTACCGAGATATTACAAAGGTCATTTACCTAGAAAGCAAACAACCAAAACTAATTTTACTTTAAAGTTGTTTGATTAGCTATGCTTTATCTCCCTCAAAGTTGGAAATGGCCACTGACTGAAACGTATGGTCACTGTGATGGTCAGTGCTGAGTGGTCACTACTGACAAATGTTGTCTGTGGCCTGGCAGTCGTCGCTGGGGTCCGACAGATACAGCCGACCACTCATACACATACAGAGCTGGTACACACTGCCAGTGTATGGTCTCCCCACCGCGGGTATACTCACTTTAGTACTCTTTAGGTACAGGTCCCGCGACTGTACGTAGATCTGAAATTACAAGTTACATATTACAAGTACAGGCCATTATTTAAAACAGACTTCACATATATTAGTGTCAT
Organism: Chlamys rubida; assembly: GCA_032359455.1. Lineage (NCBI taxonomy): Eukaryota > Metazoa > Mollusca > Bivalvia > Pectinida > Pectinidae > Chlamys > Chlamys rubida. The sequence goes on from JAUMHH010226629.1 coordinate 45,341, forward strand.
AACAGAAAATTAATTCCTGTATATTTACAGCCAATTTTTGTAAATAAGCCCTTCCGTTGATTTGTACAGCTTTCCTATGACTAGTCCTCTATGTCTAGCACATATACAATATGGCTAAGAGTTCAAAGTGCTACTCACAGATTCTATCTCACCGGGTAATATCTTTTATAGATAGAGGCTGTGTTTAGACAACCAAATAGAACCATATTTATATGAAAACTCAGTAAGGTTCGTAGGAATGGAATGATATTTTTACTTTTACCATGCGAGTATGAACAATGGCTAACACACATAATCCACGAAGCACGTTTTTAATATTCACAGCCATTTACACATAAGGAGGTCATCAGATGACACATTGAACAGTATATAATGTCAGTCAAAATATGGATATTATGATATGGATTATATATATATTCATCTGGCAACATAGTCATACCTGGTAATAAACCCTACCATACCTCTGGTAATAAACCCTACCATACCTGGTAATAAACCCTACCATACCTCTGGTAATAAACCCTACCATACCTGGTAATAAACCCTACCATACCTGGTAATAAACCCTACCATACCTGGTAATAAACCCTAACATACCTGGTAATAAACCCTACCGTATCTAATACAGTTCAGCAGAAATACCAACAAATGTTATTTCAGTGTCCTGTTATAAGCCTATCACTCTACTTTGAGTTAGATATGTGTTGGTCTCCTGGGCTTATTTGAGGAAAATATAGTAGTGAATAAAGTTAATTAGCATAGGAGATTGAAAATAAAGTTGCTTGTTACGGACTCAAGAAGAACAGGACTGAGGTTTCTATTTAGAGACTACAAATGTAATATGAAACTCCATCTGTATTGTGTTACACACGACTATTAACTGACTTCCAGCATGTCCTGTTTACTAAACTATTTCTGAACTACATGAACTGTCAATGCCATGTGCATGTTCAACCACTTACTGAGTTATCTGTTGATTCTAACAGGATATCGTCTGAGCTCTTGATCAGCACATTGCCAGAAGGTGCCTTCAGATTAATACCCGTCTCTCCGTGTATTCGTATAGAGGTTCCTAGAGACTCAATCCTGTGTTATACACATTGATACAGCATTCATACAATGATAGAAAGGCATCTTCTATTCTGTTAACGCTACAAATTCAGTTCAGTTAGTTCCAACCAAAAATAGTAAATGAACGAAAAATTGAAACAGTTTCATCATTGATTTATAAATTGAGCAAATAATTGTGGCGCACATTTAATTTGGTTTCTTTGAGGTTGTTAATGAAATAGCCAACTGATTCTTCACACTTGTTACATTATTTCATCTTATCACCAATTCTTTCTGTAAAAATCTTTTATTTCATTTTTTTTTTAAATTAAAAGAAAACCTTTTCATTCAAGACTAATGATAAAACTACTTCAAAAGCTGTTTGCTCGAATATTTTAATTGCTGACGCCTTGCACTTATTATACTATTAATTTATAAATTCTGAACACTAATCTAATGTTTTGTTGATAATCTCAAACCTGAGAAACCAAATTAAGAAGAAAGACTAGCTAATAAATTTGTTCTTTTATTCTAAATTGCAAGATCATTGAAATAAAATAACATGTGACAACAAATATGACAGGAAGTTCTACGAGAGTATGCCATGGAATGTTTTTTTAAACATATGGTTTCAGGGTTATACGATTCTACTAGGCTGACGCCTTGAGCTAATGGATTTAATGTTAATAGGGCTACGGAAAAGTTTTGATATTTATTATGAAAATATAGGTTGTGCTAGTAGAACTAATCTTAATATGATATTATACATCCCTGGTTTTTTATTGTGTAGTAACAGAAACAAATGGAAAATGACCATATATAGGATCTTACTTGAGTGGATCTGAGGGAGGACTCCTCACGGTAGGTGTGGCTACAGATCCCTCAAACACTAGCTTGGAGGATCCTAGGACATAACAACAGAAACAAAACTCCATGTTAACTACACAATCTTACATCTATTATTATCAAATTACACTAACAGAGTGTACACTATGAGTAGTTCACAAATACCATCACCCATAAAGCATTAGTGTCAATTCAAAAACATTACAACACCACCCTATTGGAGTCTATCGAATGATACATGCAGAATTTTTAATGACTATTTTTCACATATCACTCTTCAGTTCTGATTTTTCAAATTGGCTTGAGTTTTAATAATAACAAGTTTGACCAGTACTCTTCTCTGGATTAAAATCTGGCATGCATTTAAGGGGGATTGAAAAAAATCTCTCTACAACATTATTTTCAAAATAAATCGACAAAACTGACACTTCATTGTGAAAGCATACTGTGTATCACTATAACTACAGTAAGTCTTTTCACTGTGGTTTCAAATTACCTGTATATCTGACTTCGTCTACCTCCATGCTGACTTCTCTATCGTTGACCTTGAACCGTGTGTTTCCATTATGATCCTTGACTTCAAAACTGTCACACTGTGCCTCCAAAGTTCTGTTGCCTGTAAAATGCATCATTGTGACTTGCTATGAGTATGGTTTTAGTGACCTGCTATTGTGGTACCATCAGTATGGTTTTAGTGACCTGCTATTGTGGTACCATCAGTATGGTTTTAGTGACCTGCTATTGTGGTACCATCAGTAT
>JAUMHH010226630.1:0-26633 GCA_032359455.1 Chlamys rubida
AAATAACATCTACTTGTAGTATAGACAATCAGGATCTTCAGTGGAAGTGACTGATACGAACCCCTGTAAACGTCACATTAGCATACCTACCCAGTAAGAACCAATATAAGATATATCTAAATTCTTTTTATGATTAGGACGAATGCAGATTCGGGGGGGGGGGGGGAGAGAAGTTACGTGTTCATGTATATCAGTCATACAATAGGTTAAATATAAAAGTTTAAAGCGTGCAGAAAACATAAAATACTGCTTCACCAATTGTATCACTCAGATAGAAAACCTAAATATCTGTAATCTTGTGTTAACGACAAAAACACTAGTATACATGTAACAAATGGGGAAAACGTCCTCGACAATGGGAACACTTACTATAGATAATATCAACAGGTAGGGTCATAGAGGTTATCAAGTAGATAGACAGGGCCTACATACACTAAACTGTAGTTACACAAGAAAGTTAGCTATACCAATAGTCAAGGCAAAGCGTGTGACCTATGTTGATCTAGTATTATTGCACTATGTGAAGGGTATGGACAAATGTATACTAACGATGGATAGGCCGAGAAACACGTTACTTTGACGGAATATTGACAAGACGAGAATAAATGGAGAACGCCTATCACGGTTTATTCAGCAGAAGACGTCCAATGGCAGAAAAGGGTTATTTATGGGGTACAAACCTCAATTTGTATTCAGACAATTTTGTTAGCTGCGAACTCAAAACTGTTTGGACCGTCTTCCCTCACAAATATGCTGACGTCTTCATTTGCCAACTGGAAAGTGTCCTAGGAATATTGAGTCAAAAGCCAGTAGAAATGCAATTATATATCCTTTTTTTCCACCTTTGTGATGTAACGACACTTTTCATTGGTTGATAACCATGGATTATTGGACGATAGACTAAGCGCGTTCGTGTATCATTTCCCAACAGACCAACGCTCTTTCATAAACCTTCCCCGCAAATGTACCGGTAAACAAAGGAGTCGCGGGACCGGTTTCATTTGTCAAATGAGGGTACCCGCATTTAATTGTGTACGTATTTGAAGATTTGATAGCGGACAAACAAATAAAATCTATTTAACCTCTAGATCTACTTAAAACCCGTCAATCTCATGGTTACAATGTTCCTCTGAACTTACCGCAAAGGTGGTTCGAAATCGTGTTTGTGAACATGAAAAATGCTTATTTCATGTGTTGACGACCGATGTCGATAGATTGGTGGATTTGACTGATTGAAATAAACATCTGGCATAAAGCATTACGTCTGTGTTTATTGTTTTCCATCTGTCGACCGAATGGCGACTAAAAAATTTCAAAACCTTCCAAGACATATCTTGGTTAAATAGGCAAAATAGGACAACTACCCACAGAGTCAGAATTGATAAAAACACATAGCTTGTTGTAAAATGTATGTGCGCTCAAAAGAACAGCCTTATATACATTAAATAATTAGATTATTTAGGTCATCTTGCTTATCAGAGGCGTATGGACACTGAGGTAGACACTAAAAAGACCTGCGTTACATTTTTCTCGTTAGAATAGATATAATCAACACATGCTTGTATATTATGGTGGAATATAAAACTCGGGATTCGAAAATGTTGAAAACATTGTCCACTCAGGCAACATCGTTTCATCCTTATTACATGTATATATAATAATATAATAATAAACGATACCAGTGGCTGGTAAAATACTATGTCCGTATCTCTCCTTCACTTAGGGAACCTAGTGAAACAGGGGGGGGGGGTCAGACAGATAAGAGACAAGATAATGTCCGTCGAAGAAAATGTTGCGTCTCCGCAAGTCATTGGGAGGACAATGATGTGGTTAAGTGTATAAATACGTTAAAATGTTATCATAATGTCTGTGAAGACGAGCGAGAACGTCAGTGAGGGTTATGACTGAACTTTTATCTCGTGAAGCTTTCGGCCTGAGGACTATTGTAAAGAACAATAGTTAAGACCAGCTGGTGGTAAGCAAACCGGAATGATGGCCACCTCGGCACCAAAATAACCTATAAAATAGATAATATCTGATGTTCTAACTGAATTACAAACACTTTTTCCTGATAAAGAATCTTGAATATTGAACATTGAGTAAGAGTTTAAAGATGCATCCCTGTTTCGTCCCGCCCTTTCTCTCCGGGGCCACACACTTAATTTTCACAAATTTAAGTTCATTTAGCCCAAGTAATCTTTATACCAAATTAAATTAAAGTACAAGTACCTGTTCCGAAGGCGTAGTTTTCTAACCATATGAGTAGATATTGAATAGAAGAGGCTTCGCCTTGCTTAAGAATGAGCCTTGTTGATCAATGCATCTTGTTTACTAGTGAGCCTTATTGACCAATGAGCATTGCTTACCAATGAGCCTTGTTCACCAATGAGATTTGTTGACCGATGAGCCTTGTTTACCAAGAATTCATGTTAAATAATGAGCCTTGTTTAACATTGAGCTTTGTTGAGCAATGAACATTGCTTACAAATGAGCCTTGTTCACCAATGAGATTTGTTGACCGATGAGGTTTGTTGATCAATTAGCCTTGTTTAACAATACGATTTGTTGACCAATGAGCTTTGTTGACTAATAAACATTGCTTACCAATGAATCTTGTTGATCAATGAGCCTTGTTTAACAATGAGCTTTGTTGATCAATGAGCTTTGTTGACCAATGAACTTTGTTGATCAATGAGCTTTGTTGACCTATGAACATTGCTTACCAATTAACTTTGTTGACCAATGAACCTTCTTTACATTGAGGCTTCTTTACCAATTTACTACTTAACCAGACTTTTATTCCAAATATACACCTACCTAAACCATGGAAAGATAACAGTCGTTCTGACGTTCTCTTGACCATACTCCCAACTTCCTATGATATGTCCACGTATGTAGTGGATGGTCTACATCATCTCCAGTATCTGACAAACGTTATACATCATAACAGTTGTCATGTGTGATACAGAAAAAAAATCCGTTCAGTATATTTTGTTTTGACACGGATATTTCTATGAGTAGCTGTCTTTCTTTTTGTTTTAACGTGTTGACAGTAGGTTTATACTATGGTATATAGTTTTGCATGCTATTTCAAACTTCACAAGAGGATTGCACTTACTTAAATTCACCTGGGGACGGGCTTACTTAGATATCACCAGGGGGACGGGCTTACTTAGATATCACCAGGGGGCGGGCTTATGGATTCTATGTCGACTGGTGTTCTATTTCCTGTTTGTTAAATTACAATGTTTCCATGCATGGCACATTTACAATGCAAAATATTGAACTTTGTCCTTTTGGTTAGGTTTTGTGAGTATTGGGTACCAGATATTTGACTACAAACATGCTATACCTGGTTACCTGGTATGCTATTACGAATTTTCGACTGCTCCGTCTGATGTAAGATAAATAACGGTAAGGTCACCAACAAACATAAACACATTAAATTGGACAGAAAAATCAATCTTTTAACTGCCCGGGACAATTGTTACAGCTATACACAAAACCCATACAGGTGTTTAAAATCGTTTTACTAACGTATCGTATTAAACACTCTAATATAGGGTTTTTAATTTTGATTTAATTTTCACCTTATCTATAGGATAAGGATGTATAATCCCCTCTCCGCGACAACCAGGACATAAATACGTTTTACGAGGACTGGGATCCGGCGGGACCAACTGTCAGCCATCCAAAATAGACATTCTGAAGCTTTCAATATCCTCATTATACAGACATGACATTCATGTAATGAATAATATTTGCCATAATCCATTTAAACCTTATATACATTTAATTTTCATTTAGTATTTGGGTATAACATTACGTACCCTTGATTAACTTATATTTGTAATACATACAAAATGTGCACCCTATGTACATTTCTTTTGTACTACATACGAAATATACAAACTTCATAATATCTGTAGCACGTCTGAATTCAAATGTGAATTTTAAATGTGAATTTCACGTTCTTTGCGTAATCCAATTAGTCTCTGCAATACTGTATTATTCTTGAATATGCATCAAAGTATCAAATAGGCCTAGTGAAAAACTTGTTTAAAAGCTATTGAAATCATCAACCTGTTCATTATTAGGGATTTGTAAATACCATCATTGAATGATCAACACAACTCTTCAAACTAACGGGAGATGATGGAATTGACTTGAACCTGTGTTTATCTACCTCCGAGACGTAATACACCAACTGATTTCATCGCCAGAAAGAGGATATTTATGTTTTATATGTTTGCACGTGTGGGGAGACAGGCACGGAAATCTCGTGTTCATGTACGGATGTTAAATGTATTTTTTTGGCTGGATAGGAATTAACTTCAATGACCCGTTACAAAGGTCAACTAATTTGGAGGCAGCACATGCGCTGTATGTCGTGAGTGGTATGTGTATTAAACAGGCCAGGAAAACACTTGAAATCAAGCCGACCTACTAACACAATAATAACGAAAACAAGTGTCTATAAACTCACATGTGTGTGTTTGTGTAATTCGGCTTTGAGATAAGCGTACAGTGGTAGGCCACGTGCTACCTAACATCGTATTCAAGGCACAGATCAATATTCGTTCCCCTCCCCACCAATATTTAGATGCAGTAAATATCCCCCTGGTGTGTCCGTCACTTCCTTAGGGCTAACGTGGCTGTCACGCACAAACGCGGCGATGGAACGTTCATTACAACTTCAAGAAAACCCTCAATTGGCATATATGAACAACACTTACATGTATATACATTCTCTTGTCCGTACATGATGACATACCAATGCAAATGTTTACAGATCATTTAAATGTTCAAGCATGCTGTACTTACCTTGCACTGCAGTATAAGATATAAAATGATCCCCGGTAATGTCGCCAGAAGTGCTAATTCCCCATCCGTCACTAGGCACAGGAAGACACAACGTATATATCGGGAACACCGAGCTAGTCCCGGAAACCCAGTAAACACATACAATGATCAGAACCAGCACTATACAATGGATCATAGGCTAATATATGCTTAGGTAAAAAATCAAACAATATCTCAGTGTCAACAAACCTTCCCCTACACTACACCTAAAGCGATCGCGGGGCGTGCTTATCAGTTGGCCACAGCACTTCAACAGCAGTTCGCACGCAACACTTTAAATCTCCCCTTGTCCACTCGGTGTGTTTTTACACTGTATTTGAGCCACGACTGTATTCCTAACACCCAAGGGAACTATAGCCTACACGTTTATAACATCATCGAGCCACATCTTAAACGTGTGTACGGTCTAGAGGATTTCTCCTTTAGTTGCCCAATTGTTTGATGATGTAAATAGTATATATGCCCAGATGATTAACTCGGAAGGCTCACCGCTGACGATGAGTGATGTGAGTGATGTGAGTGTTGTGTTTTGCCCGTTTAATCACCGGTTTTGACATGATAGGGATTCTTGTATACCACTCACATTAAACACTGAGCATAACAAACCTTTATCGTCACATGAAGGTAAATAAGCAAACCATGTCGCTCGAATGTAAGTTAAAATCAACTGATTAAAATTGGTATTTGTATGCTATATTACGGACACCAAACGCAAAATGGTTGTTCACAATCTGACATTTGTTATCTAATTAGTATTATATGTATATATATATATATTTTATAAAAGCAGAAAAATGATCCTTATATATATATTCCGAATCGTCTAACGCATTGTTATATCGTAGGGTTCTCATATTTCCCCCTTTGTTCTGTATTGATAGATTCTCTTACCCTGGACAGGTGAGTCCACACTTTTACCGGTTTGAGATATCCTTAGTATCCCACCCTTCACAGGCGTGTCTCCCTTTTAAGCCGGAAAAGATCAACTTGTTACCCCCTAGGGGGAGCCTCGTGCAGAACGATAGTGTGACGTCACGTCATCAATGCATTAACGTCACGTCAATAGTATAGTAGATCATGGAAGACATGGAAAAGCATGAAATCAACGCTTATATTTCATGCAATCACCGCTTGTTGGCGAATTTGTGAGTGAAACAGAATGGGAGAAAAAAAAATGTCCTACCTTGAAGGTGTGACGGAGAAATCAGCAACCCCCGGGATGATATTTTCGAATGTCTTTACCTCGGCAAAGCCTCGGGCCATCAAGAATATCATCCCTCGGGTTTGACTTTTCTCTGTCGCACCCCCAAGGTAGGGGACGATTATATTAATCTCATACCAGTAAAAGTGTGGATACACCTGTCAAGGGTAAGAGAAAACATAATCTGATAACTCAGGGTTTACGCGTACGTTTCTGTCAATTTGTTCTGTGTTACACCGTGTGCATTGTTACACAGCAGTTTTTTCTTGTGCGCCCCCTTGTGCTGTATTATGTGATATTATTATACTGCAGGGTTCTCATGTCTGGTGCCTTGTTCTGTGCTGTTTGATGAGAATACACATTGATAAACTGCAGGGTTCTCGCGTCTGTCTCTTAACTGTGATGTGAGATAAAATAATACTGTGTTAGACATCAGGACTGTCCTGTCAGTTGCCTTGTTCTGTGTTGTGAAGTGTACGATGGCCGAATTGAGCCAGGTACTGACAACGATAGAAGTGGTACATGCAACTTGACGAAGTGACAAAGTGACATGTCAGCACAAACTCTGGTTAGTGGTATAGTTGTACAAGCAAAACTTGACAAAGTGACATGTCAGCACACACTATTGTTAGTGGTTTAGTTTTACATGCAAAACTTGACAAAGTGACATGTCAAATTGACACATTTCTCAAGGTCGGTATCCGACCAGAATTCTACTTGATTTATCTGGGTAACACTAGGTGCTGGATAATGTCACGCACAGACCTACCATACAGTATATGTGTTGTATGTTGGCGTGTAAAGCAGTATGCGGTGTTAGGTTGAAGGAAATGCTGATTTATCCTAATCAAACTGAACTGACGGTAACATTTAATAACCGAAAGTCAAAATGTTCACGTTCTGATTAGCCGGTTTTACTTGATGAATCATTGACCTTTTCGTACGGGTTAAATTCACGTTTAGCGTATACAATTGTTATCGGACAGTTCAGTTTGTTTGTCAAAAGGTAAGTAAGTAATATAGGAGTAATCAATCGGCAAGAACAACACCGTTTGACACGTTTTAATGGCGTTATTACTAAAGGACTTTACCAAGACGTAGTTTGATAAATATTAAGTAGTGATACTTCTTCAGCACCTAGTGTTACTCAGATAAATCGAGTTCTTTTCGGACACCGACCTTGAGAAATGTGTCAACTTGACATGTCACTTTATCAAGTTTTGCATGTACAACTATACCACTAACAATAGTGTGTGCTGACATGTCACTTTGTCAAGTTTTGCATGTACAACTACCACTAACAAGAGTGTGTGATGACTTGTCACTTTGTCATTTTGTCAAGTTTTGCATGTACAACTATACCCCTTCTATAATTGTCAGTACATGACTCACTTCGGCCATCGTACAAAACTCGCACGCATACAATACACGCATTTATCTTGCACACAGGGGAGGCCGTCCTTAAATTACCATAGCTGTTGATAGGACGTTAAAAAATACTAAACTAAACAAAACAAAACCGTTTACCGAAATCACACATGATAGGTATAACCAGTGATTCTGGTCCTAAGACATCCGTGTCATATGTGTCTCAAAATTACTGGTTTAATTGCTCAATGTGTGATTTGTTATTATTTTTATATATGTATATTTTATATATGTGGCCTTTGGTCACATCAAGATAATACATTGATACATTCCAATAGTAAATCTTAATAAAGTCTATTTACTCATGATGAAATGTTTGTTTAAATTATATCGGAAAGTCTTCAGGACACGTTAGGTTGCCACCATGATCTAATTTACAAAAATATTATTGTAGTGTGTGCCATAGTTGAAAACATGTTTACCTGTGTTTTAAAACATTGATAACGATATTTTTACTTGCCATCAGGAAGACATTGTGACGGGTGAACGGGTGGTGTGAAAATAGTTCTGATGTACCTGGTTTCGCCTCTGGATTTTAAAAAGAACAGTGTTTGTCTTGATGTCCTTATCTTTTGTTTCGGTATCTAGATTCATGATGTTACAAATTTGTATTTTTATTTGTATGTTAACTCTAAGTTGTACATTGTATTTGTATGTTGACTTTAAGTTACACATTGTATTTGATGTTGACTCTAAGTTGTACATTGTATTTGTATGTTGACTCTAAGTTACACATTGTATTTGATGTTGACTCTAAGTTACACATTGTATTTGATGTTGACTCTAAGTTGTACATTGTATTTGTATGTTGACACTCAGTTGTACATTGTATTTGTATGCTGATTCTAAGTTGCACATTGTATTTGTATGTTAACTCTAAGTTGCACATTGTATTTGTATGTTAACTCTAAGTTGCACATTGTATTGGTATGTGGACTCTAAGTTGTACATTGTATTTGCATGTTGACTCTAAGTTGTACAGTGTATTTGCATGTTGACTCTAAGTTGTACAGTGTATTTGTATGTTGACTCTAAGTTGTACAGTGTATTTGCATGTTGACTCTAAGTTGTACAGTGTATTTGCATGTTGACTCTAAGTTGTACAGTGTATTTGTATGTGAAGTGACAGTTGTACATTGTATTGGTATGTTGACTCTAAGTTGTACATTGTATTTGTATTTTGACAATCAGTTTCAATTTTCTATATGTATGTTGACACTCTAAGTTACAATTTTGATTCTTTTTTGGTGATGTTGAGATATTCACTATGAATTTGCTGTTGTTTGATTTGGTGATTTTTCGACTTTATTTCCTTACCAATTTTTCCTCTTGCATTTTTGATTTAATTACATTTTCCTGAAAGACCGTTTAATAAGTTTTTATATTTTTCTATTAAACCAGGTGCAAAGTCCCTTTTATCATTATCGTTAGATGCTCATTCTTAATAACGAAATATTGACACGCGTCATACTTTTTCTTGACGTTTTTATAAATAATCAGGAAATAGATTTTTCACAATTTGGTAGTCATTTGTTTATAGCATAACTAAGTTGAAATTTCAGGGAATCTAAGGATAATACACACTTACTGGTTTGTAAAACTGGAAAATGGAATGCTCTACCAAATGTACCCCACAACTCTCATATTCCACGCAGTGAGAAAAGTGCATTACAAAATTATTTGTATAATCATAAATTGACACGCATTCAACACTTAACTGAAAGTGGAAATACGTCAAAAACATATAAAAAAGTAAACAACTACAGATTCTGGTGAACATTGACGAGAGGAAAGTTGGTTTTATTATGAACAGTCACGTTTTCTCATCATTGCAATTGGTAGCTACAAATTTGCACAACCTTTTGAAGTAATGGAATGTACACGATAGGAACAAAATTTGCTGGAATTGGGGAACGCAATATATCATTCAAAACATAGATTCTTGATTACAACTTTATAAATGTCCCCTTAGTTGTGTTGTATAATCTCATTGTCAATCATGTCAATGTTAGCTATGTTTAGTTATTAACTTGGGTCCTCGCCTTATCGTCCTTTACTTTTGTCACTTTGAATGATAATTTCATGACGAATATTTTAAACACACACATATATATAATAGTTGAAGCAACTATCTTATCAATGACACTACTGATATATTACTTAATTACCACACACTGTATTCCTCATTTCTATCACTATATTATGTTTTTCTCGTGCTGTGGTGATCCATCGTAAAACTACGGTGCATGACAGTGTTTCACATAGAAAACAGTTATAAAACCTAACATATATTCAAGTATGAATTAATGTATCCTGTGAAAGGACCTCAGTGTATGATATATAAAATAATGTGAGAAAAACCCACACAATTATTATTGTTGATACAGAAAGTTGCTGCTCAGTTGATTTGTAATAAGTCATTTGTGTAAATATACAGAACACATCTCCTTCAATGGCGAGTGAACCTTTTCTTGAGTAGACAAGGGGCATTCATACCTGTCATCTAGTGGACCGAACACTGACCCGCAAGTGTTTGTAACATATATAAGGTATTGATCCAGTCGTTTCCTGTCATGTGATGGAGTCCTTAGTCCTGATCACGTGATCTTCTGAACAGTCAATCTTGTGACCTTACTGTGCTGAGGTGTTGTACGAGGTGAAACAGGTCGTACGTTTTCAAGGTGCAGACATAATGTTTCTTGCCATCTGCCAACGTTTCTCGCCAATTCTCTTCCCGAAGGAAGTCGATTTTGTCTGCCTTGCTGCATCTTGAACGAGTTAAGGAGGTGTTGTATTTCTGTAAAGTGATTACACGTCGACAATCTCCTTCATAGACGAAAACAGCAAACACTGTTTGTATGAATTAGATTTGCCGTTCGCGTATTCGTACATATTTCCATTGATTTGCTACTTGATAATCAAATTTAAATTCAACGCTAATTCCATAACCTTTTCCCATATTAGACTACGTTTTTATCCGAATCCATTGACGATTTGCTGTTTTAACTTATTAGCCATTTTAAGGCGTTACCAATTTCGTAGCAACTGAATTACCATAGCGATCGACACAGGTCGTTTTGCCAATGTCAAGGTCATACTGACAGGTGTTGTATCCCAGGTTAAAGTTCATGGCGCATGCAAAGGCGTCTGGGCATTGTCGGTCTGCATGACATGGTCTGCTCGGCATACACAGTCCGTTTTCGCAGGTGCCATCCGGACAGGGAACACTGCACCGTAACACAGGATAGCAGATCTTCCCGTAGGCACAGAACTCGTGGGGGCAGCAACCTTCTGAGCAATACAGGTACTGCAATATACAAAAAATACACTGATTACTTATACTTACTTATACTATCGTATACTGGTACACTTTCACTCTGTATAAACCGAGCCCTACATCATTAGGACATCGATAAGGAAAATATCCGAATGTTAGCGTTTCCATGGATATCGAACATATGCAATACAAAACTCGTACATTATTGTAGTAATTCGTTTAACCGTATTTCAAATGATTTTTTTATGTTTTTATACCCTGCATGTTATCAATCAAACGCAATATAAGTGTTATGCTTCATTTTTTTAGTGTGATAAATATTCTCGGACGGCAGATTTGGTGAGATCGCCTAACACGCATTGGATGGAAACATCCATTAAATTTGAAAATTTCAAGTGATCATGCAACTACACATTGTCCTAATGGCATTGTCACATAGCGCAGTAAGCCGTTAACAGTACTCGTTAAGCGTCGACAGGCGATAAGTTATTGGTCGTCTACCGGGCTTTGGCATTTTACGGGTTTTGGTCTCACGAAAGCTTCAAAAGGTTACAAAGTTGAGGCTAGTTCGTAAAAGTTTCGGCATGAGAGCACTGCGGCAAAGTGCATCCATCCATTTTGATTCGAGATCCACGTAACCTAGAGGGAGGTATTATTATCGGGTGAGAAATGATAACAGAGACTTAATCAAGACAAGAGGACAGAGTTGCGTGTTAAATTGTTACAAATCATTGCCCACAACGCCGCGCCTGCTGTTTGTTCAGCAGTACGATGTAATTAGCCTCATTTCCTGTATTCCGAAGTGTTATTTCCTCTGCTCTTTGCACTCAGCCGAAGACAGAAGCCACAGTATTTTTACACATCCATATATTACACATGCACGTCTGGACATTATGTTTATGCATAGTTAGCTTCCTTATGCTATTTCTTCTTTCGCAAAGTGTTTGTCCCATCAGGTGTGTTATAACACTGTACTCAGTTCTTAGTTCACATCATGCTAAGAAGTTAATGCTTATATTACCAGGTATTCTTAATAGACTTTGGATGACTCAGTATAGACATCGTGTTAAATTTTGATATGATATCTAACTTTAAAATATAAAGTTAAGAAGTTAACGCATTCTTAAATATATATTCCGTGTGGACGTTTTGCGATTGAGGGTAAACAATGTGTTCATTGTGTTAGGATATTTAGTTACAATTTATAATATGGTGGTTCAACTTCGCATTTGACGTTGCGTTGGCAAGTATGGAAATGTGTCTTGTTGTCCTCGTCTGCTCTCTTTAGCCACATCGAGTATGGAACTGGACTTAAGCTTACCAATCGGCGCCGACTGTCGTTCCCTAACTTTATAAGTATAATTGTGACAGATAGACCCGCATATAGACAGGGAGGAGGCGTACGTCACCAAGACTGGCGAAGTTGTCACAATAAGTGGCGACAGACCCTATGGCTATTGTTACCACTGCTTTACGATCACGGACATTTCAGTTCGTTTTTTTCCAATGATTTGTTGAAATGTAAGATTGTAATTCTCTGTACCATCGTCAAAGAATGCATAATTGATTTATTTGATTTTTATTTGTTTTTGTGATTTTTAGGAAATGCTACTGAACCCAAAAGAACGTTATGTCATTCATTGTTTAAAAGAAGATTGGGCTAGGATTATGGCACTTTTATCGTGGAAAAAGAGTTTGATATTTCCTAGATGACTTCGATATTTTCTCGCATCCTTGCATATTACACAAAATCTAAAATGATCAAATTTTGTAAGAGGAAATAATATATGCAACAAGGTCACATTAAAATATTTCTGTCCATTTTTTGCGTCATGAGTGTCAATATATTTGTAATAGCTAATTGCATCTTTGTAGGACAATCCACAGTAGTTTCAGTATTACTGCATCCACTATTAACCAACCACTAAAGAACAGGTCTGCTATATTCCACCACACGATAATGTAAGTGGTGACCAATATGCCCTCCACCTCCTTTCTTGCAGAATCGGATGTTTATTTCTGTGTCTTTTGCTTAGGGCACATAGAAGAAAGCACAATTCATCTACTGCCCCTGTTACAACACTTTCCTACATTGTTTGCGCGTTGACCTCCTCGGCACCTGTCTTCATATGACTTTTATTGTTGCGATTATCTTACATTCCATACAACCAAACAGGCAAACAGACAAATCCAATACAGGCTTCTTTCAATATAATCATATACATATATATGAATTACATATCTCTCTCGATCTATTTATATATTGAGAGTAAATGTTTTTTCGACAGCTAAGCCCTAATGACCCAACTCCTTTTTAAAGCATCAACTCAATGAAATATCACAACTGCGACACCATAGCATGACAACAAACTAATGTGTCCATGTAGTCACCATCTAAAAATGTATGTGAGAATATATGTTTGTGTACTGTAAATATGAGAGTATTTGGAAATATAAAAGAAATTACAACAAGAAAATCTTTCTTTTCAGTGACAAAGATCTCTCTTGACAATACTTGATGTAGTTGCATAGATAGACCTCTTCCCCAGCTGTCAACACCCTGACAGCTTGACCATTGAACAGATTTCTTGCATGACATTTTACTGTTACATTTGTATATAGTTCAATCAGTGATTCAGAATATATTAACAATTAAAAAAAAAATCTATTTAATTCGTATCGCCTATAAAGTTATAAACATCATATCACATTTATAATTGTTTCCTAAATATGAAGACTGCAAAGCTTACAAACACATTGTAACCATAACACTGACTTTTAAAGTTAGAAAAAAAGAGCAAAACCAGTGTTCATGATTGGAAATAAATTACTTCAAAGCCTTTTCTGTAAGTAAAATCTAAAATGGTCAGTTCTTAAGTTTCCTATTTAAAAACTATTTAATATCTTCTCTGTATTACTGACCAAATGTAGTATTACAAATAAACAATCTATAACCATAGACCATATAAAAAATAAGCAAGGTGATTATAAGCTGTCATGTGTGAAGGATGTCAGAAAATTCACAAATACTTTCCACATTTACGTTTATTTTTTAGCATTTGGTGGCATGTTCAGTTTCCAAAATGAGCTTTAATCTAGTGTTTAATCTTTTTTTTTAATTTTTGTTTGTAAAAAAATAATCTGTAATGTGAAAGACGGAATTGCCAATTTAATGGCATAGGGGGAATAGATCCCATATCTCTAACAGAGTAAATCCGGATTTTCTGACTGACACCTGTTAGAGATCTTTGACATGCGCAGAGCGATGTAAACAAGATGGCGACGACTAACAGCAGTCGAGTCGCTGGTACACGCACACAATTGAACTAACAGAATAACTCAAACACGTTTTCTCATTTATGTTGATAGTTTTAGTTTTTTTAGCTTAAAATATGACAAAAAGTTATTTGATAAGGTCTAAAAATGGGTGCATGCTTCTGAGAGAGACTTGGCGCATTTCGAATTCTTCTTACAGAAACAATAAGCAGCTGCAAACAGGAAAACAATGTTTAATCAACGGTAAATGTTGATATTGAGACGTCATAAACGTGAAATGTCGCAGATTTTATTAACGAGGACTTTATAACACTTTTTCAAAATGAGGTATCAATTTGGGTACGGTATCAATTTGGGTACACTGACGTTATAACTTGATGTTCAGAGCAAGGGCCTATCACATATTACTCAGCATCCTAAGTAATGGTATACCCCTCCTATACACTACTCAATGTTCAATTCAATGGTATATCCCATAACCCTTAGGGCATATACAGAGCTCATACCTGGCAATAGTAGGCTACGATATGTAAGGTATACATTAATTGTAATAAAAGAGCATTGGGAATTGATATCAGATGCAAATTAACTCAATAAATCAAACTTGCTGCCGGCTTATCGTCATGGAAATCTGGTAAGACATGTCATAAAAGAAGTATTCAGAATAAGGGTAATTTATTAGACATTAACTACCGCTTACGTAACCACCATATTATTCTTACTAATTATGTCTTATTCCAAATTTCATGCATATAACTTCTCCCATTGTTTAAAAATTTGTTTTTTAATTGTTGCAGCAATTTTTATACTCCTGTCATATTGTTTTCCCAATTTTGATAATGTCCTTACTCTTTTCATTTATGTAGCATTTTCCCAGACATTCCAAACAAAAAATAAAAACCATAAATAAACGGTAGTTGTGAATTTTAGCTGTAAAATTGCTTTTTATCGAATATGTTTGGGTTCTTGTCAATTTCTACTTTTCAAAAGAACATGTACTCACTTTGTTTACAGATACTCGACCTACGAGGTATCCCATTTAAGTGTAATTGATGATGCATGTCTAACAATCATTTAGCTTAGATTATATATCATGCGTGCCAGAAACCATTTCATGCATCGTTATATCCTGCAAAGTGTCATTCCTATATCTCTGTAAATGTTATCATAACTCTAGATCTAATATTGACGACTAAGCATATATTTCTTAAAACGGGATCGCATTAAAAAGCACAAGGCTTTCAGCACATATCTTTGTACGCTGGGACAGGAAATACAGTAATGTTGATACATCCAAAAGTTTATATAAAATATGGAACTCGGATAACGATACTGAAGATGTGCACGATCGTAATCGTTCAATTCGTCGGTTGAAACATTCAAGTCTCCGCTGCTAATGGAAGTATAATTGATTCTCCATCCCAGAGGCTGTTCTTAACATAAGGAAGATTTGACTAGATACATCATGTTTAATATAACCTACATAGCCAGGGGCTCTATCAGATAAACTTCAATCTACTTTTAATATGACGGTCGTTATTATTACTTATTTTCTACCAATGGGAGTTCAGAGTCTACTACTATTACTTCCGAAGCACCAGGTTTCGTTTCCGACTTTTTATTTTGGAGATTATGAGTTCTTTTCTTTTTATTTAGTGTTAAATCGGTCTTGATGCTGTATGTTCCTATGGACTTTCAGTTTTGACTTTGTCCTGTTTACTGACAAGTTGGTATTTCTTGCCTTCATGCACTTATAGCATGTAATGTTTTTGTCCTTGTGTAGAGTTTGTCCGTGTGTGAAGGCGGTGTGGTATATATTTTCAATGTCTATTGACGACATAGTATGTTTTGTATTTGTGTTTATTTTATCTTATATCATTTTCTCTTTGTCCTCATTGTTTACCATGACATTATAGTAAAATGTAGTTGAAAAATAGTTTCGAAAAAAGACAGCTTCTCATGAATAACAGCACAGCTTGAAATATAATATCATTGAAAAAAATTTGTTATGGTAACCAAATGTAATTTTAGCGCCATTCTGCAAATGAATATAAAAGCAAATGACTTGTTGATTTACCAATGAGTTGCAAGACTTAAAGTTAATGCATAATTTGTATAAGTCTTATCATTTGACATGGAATAGCATTATATCTGTCACCAATGCAGGTCGTTGTGTTGTGTCTGGCCAGCACGGAACTGTTAAGAGATTCTACGTAGGTAAGGCGTTAACAACAACACATAGTTTGAACTCGTTGTGGCATCGGAGGTCTAGACGTGTTCTTTCGTGCTCGATGATATTCTTTATACTGAAATATCACGATTGTATTGTCTTTAATGCTAAGGAACGTGTCTACAGTGAAAAGTATAGCGATACTTTTGTCAGTTTAATTAGTTATCTTCGTTACAATGGCTTCAAAGCAAACATCGGCTGCCGTGCAATCAATGTGGCGCATTGTTCAGTACAATACCTGCAACACAGAAAAGTGATAAACAGGCAACACGCATGTTTTGTAACTCATTTAACGACATGAGCGACTCAGCAATGGATCCACGCAATGGTATGTCGATAACACAACAAGGTGTGAAAGAACGAGACAACAACCCATTAACAATACCGGATGTGAGCACATTCCCGTATAAAGGTAGTTGACATGCGCAGTGTGGTTATGCAAGTATGTACCGCTAGATTGGTGCGGAAAACAATTCGGAAGCTTTTATGAATATATTTGTTACATCCATTATCTTGATTGATTTACAATCTCTCCATTCTTTGAGAATATTGCACCGACGGCATTTCGACGATGTGAATACCTGACTTTGATTTCGAATGTCCTGTTTACCATAATCAATTGTTCACTAACGGAGGCAAAACTTTTCATCAAAATATCTCACAAAATGGATAGTAAATCTAAGTCTCATTTCCATGTGGTAACAGGCACGTGGAATATTCAATTTTCTTCTGATTGATTGAATTTCTCTGTAGCGTACATGAATAGCTTTTGAAGAGATTACATTATCATGCTATATTGATTGAAGGTTGTGCTCGCTGTGACTGAATTCAATACGACCGTGCAGGTCTAGTATGTGTTCTGATATACAATAGCTGTCATAAGCAATGCATGTTCGTAACTCTCTACTCCTTAAAGTTACAGCTTTAACGATGACCGAATCCATACAGAAATTAAGTCATCGCTTTCATCCAAACAAACTGTAATGGTTTGACTATAATGTTGTTTAAACACTGACGTGAAATCTGTTTTGAATTTATGTAATCATCAGTATCTAATATTAGTAACCCTGTTTCACAGCGTGATGTAGATGACAACGGTAACATCGTAATATTGTCATTCATTGCATCTATCAATAATGGCTATTCCTGTTCCAGAGGTTAACACAAGTCACCACATGGCTTTTAAGAAGACCTTTGATTTCTCCCGGACGTTATCACAGCAAAATATAAATATTTGCTAATACATTATAATTTGTGCAGCACTTCACCATTAAGACTGTCTAAATTCACTGACTTTAATGACGTGAACCACAGGACACAAATTATGGCAGATCAATCTGTATTTCTGAAACCTCTAACATCATTTGTCTTATTTAGTAATGCCAAAACATGAGGGACAGAATACTATAATCGCTCGTATAGGTCACATTGAAATATGATGTAAGTCCAAAGGGAATTAATGTGTTGTTGTTTACACACTTTGTTGATATAACTGATACATTTTATGTCAAATCAGAAATGAACGATTTTTATGTATTTATAGTTAAGTCGAACTGACCGTTTTTATGACGCCGTGTTAACTTGAATGTCTCTGTTATGACGTCACTATCTATAATTATTTGTACTGTAAGTTACTGCACTGACTTTCAATCCCAAAAAAACGTCAGTGGGGATTAAGAATATTATATAAACCATGGTAGGTGCATGTTTTATTTCCTGTTTACTTATGTACTCCAATAACAACATAGCTTTACCTAATCATGTCTGCCTATCGGACCAATCAATAGCGTTATTCCAGAAACCTATTCACTTAGAAGTATGTTCTTAGTTTGGTACTATTATCGCATTGTATAAGCCTCCCAACTATTTTTTTAATGTTTGCTTTGTTTTTGATATCGTGATGATTTAACTCCAGATGGACAAAATTTAAGTATTTAGGATATTGGTGGCATAACAATATTAAATTTATTCATTGTGTTATACTTTGCATTAAGTTGTAATGAAAATGAACTTCCTTATTAACACATGACAGAGTAAGTCAAAGTAGACCTTGAAGGACACATCGCCCGTCCATCTAGTGATCATTATGTCACCCCCTCCAAAACAAATGATTGAACTTCATGGATTTAAATGAACATGCTAATTCAAAATAGTCTAATAATGCTAATTAAAGAGTCAACACAATGGCGTTAATTTCAATACCAAATATATATAGATATAATTAAATATAAGGATTTATCTCGAAATTGCATACATAACATTTTCATCTAGCATTCCATGTTCCCAGATTCAACTTTCACCTTCTCGAAGAATAAGTCATTAATTGTTTCGTGAATGAAATTTCTTGACCTTCGAAAATAGGAACTCTATCGTTTTCAATGTCTAAAAAACTGCCCAAGCTTTAAGTAGTTAACATAGTTAACAGGGCCTTGTGCATAATTCTAGAAGAAACACGAAAACCGAATGAAAAACAATCCATAAACCGTTTTGAAGGTTTTAACATTATCTATCGTCAACTTTCTATCACAGACTGCAGCTGCAATACACGGCAAATGTCGAAATGTTATTAAAGAATGATATAGCCAAATTACAGCCCTACAAGATAGTCAGATCAAAGATCGTTACAAGCCTTGACTTGTATACACCTACTAAACCAATCCATGTTAACATAGACAGTGGCCTTAAGCCAGGCCACATCGGGTGTTACACGTCAATGTCGACAGTAGGTGGTGGGTTTGTAGAAGACATGATCCCGACCTTGGGGTATTCTGCTCAACTGAAATGGTGTAGGAACTCAAGTCGTAGCTCTCCCAGTGTCAGCGACATTACGGCAGTCTATACCTCTATTGAATTTTAGAACATCTCGAATCGTATTAAGCTCGATGTTATGAAACAACGTGCGCCTCTGGCTCTTCACTGACAACTTCTGAAGGTTATTTTTTCAAGCGTTCGCTTGTCGCCAGCTTGCCTT
Source organism: Chlamys rubida (assembly GCA_032359455.1). Lineage (NCBI taxonomy): Eukaryota > Metazoa > Mollusca > Bivalvia > Pectinida > Pectinidae > Chlamys > Chlamys rubida. Next base: position 19,247 of record JAUMHH010226630.1, read on the forward strand.
CAACAGAACTATATAGGGAGATGCCATTGATTAAGTCACACAGACGGGTTTATTTCAGGGCGTAATGCCATCAAAAAGCTGTAAAGAAAAAGACGTAGTGTTTAGTCTGTTGATGTAAATCACGATAGCTCTCTGAAATACACTAATCATTGTTGTTTAGATACAATGTGTTACTAATTATATCAATATGCATAAGAGATTACTGTAAAAGATGATCAGTAAACAATAACAAAAAATAACAATGCCCTATGATTAAAATGCAAACGTTGATAAGTGTGCTATTAACATCTAACTCAGCTAAATGGAAATTACAAAGTTGTTTCTTTTTTGGTACAAATACTGCAAATGCCTGGAAGAATAATCAAGATTGCCATTAGTTGTAGATGCATACCCACGACACCTCCTCGTTATCAATGTTGGTGGTTACCGACACCCGATAATGCAATATAATATAGACACACTAAACTATTCTATTGGAATTTGAAGCAGTATGCCCAAATTGTGTTTATCAAAAGGAAGATGTTTGAGACAACGGTTTCGTATGCCTTGGATGGGTACATATTGTGGCAAATTGTGCATGAAAGCTGAAGAGTCTGTTTAACTTTATTAGGAATATTCAATTATTCATATGAAAAAAACTTTAAGTTCCAGAAGTTGTTATAATTTGTGTGTGATGTATCGATTCGGTATATGTATTCCGATAATGTATAAGCCCTTAATTGTAAGGTTATGCATCTGCAATACTTCCCAATGGTATCAGAAACTGTGTTTAAAGGTATCAAATGTGAGGACAATACTGTAAGCCTCATTCTCTAAGATTCACGATCAGGCATTATGAGACATGCGTACTTTTATTTCAGCGTTGCTTTCGCATGGATTTTCAAAGCTCACAGTTACAAAATTTAACTTGTTAAAAGCTGCAGAAAGATACAAACATGAAACAAGTATATCTTTATCATTAGATTTCATGTAGGTTTAGATGCAGTATACACGAACATTCTATACTAGGCAATCGGGAATATAGATGTAGGTGCATGCTATTCACTAAGCTAAGAGACACACATCAGATTGTATCCATGGGAAAATGGGGAGAAATCCTACGATACATCTTAAATTCTTTTCAATAAATGGGATTATTCGTTGTTAATTATTCACTAGAAATACAAAGTTATTAACCACATACTGAGATTTTGTTTGTTAAAGCAGAAAGCCAAACACGTTAAATACTTACAAAGCTATATCTAAAGTGTGCAAATAGTCTTTTAAACGTTTTATTTTTATATTTGTTTTATTCTATCATTGTATAATTTAATTCTTTTTTACTTATGTTTGCGTGTTTGTGTGCAGTAAGCGATATTGGTGTTTGAAAGTATGCAGATCCCGGTTTATTTATCTTCATATTTATTTATTTATTTGTATGTGTGTGCAGTCAGCCAGTTTGAAACTTGTAAGACTGCATATTTTAAAAAAAACTATTGATTTTATTTTTATCTTTTTATTTTTGTGTGCATTTTTATCTCTCAGTCAGCGACTTTGCAGGCTGAAAGATTGTAGATCTGTTTCTATTTGGAGGGTTTCAGTTAGCGACTTTACAGTTTGAAAGTTCGCTGATCTCATTTGGTTTAGTTTTCATTTTATTTTATTTCGTATTTTTGTGTGTGCAGTAAGTGAGTTTGAAGTTTGAAAATATGCAGATAACTTTTCTTTTATTATTTTACATGAAAATAATGGGAAAATTGCCAGACAGTGATGAACGGCGAGTGTGGAGGAGATGGAACATTTTATCGCTTATGCTTATTTTTATATATTATATATATATTATTTTTAAATGTAAGAATGTTATGTTCCAATGCTAACAACATTCATCCAGTCAAGTAATTAAAAATTCAATTTATACCCATAGCTATTGAGGCATTTATTTTGTTATTTCCTCAGTAAATAGACACAGGACATCAACAAAGTAACAGAACTTGTTGCTTATATTCTTGGTCGATAACTAGAACACAGAATACTAACACAGATTTAGTAAAGCTCTCGTTACCTTAGTGCCCTGTATCATAAAATTGTAAATGTAAGATTGGAGAAAGCTAGCATTAAGTAGTTAAGTCTCGCTTCTCGTCTGTTGTTTAATAATTTTATCGGGAGGTACAGACCAGGAGTATGCACCAGTTACACCAGTAGATTGTCAATAGTAGTAGTAGACTAATGGTATGACGTCGACAACGGTGAGTTAACGGTGAGTTAATCCTCATTTGTCCGTAGCGACTGGATGTGGTGTTCTACCGTCTCGAGTCTTAGGTAGCCATTGCGTGGCTTCGTCATTAGTGGTCATTTGTTCCATACAAACCTAGTGGTTGAAGCAAAATTAATATTTAGGTTAGTCTGTGAGTACTTATGAGACATTAATCCTACTGCAGTATGGTGTATTGTTAGACCTCAATATCTGGGTTACCGTGACCAATTCCTCTTTGATTTACTCTGTCGAAATACAATGTGATAGAAGGGGTCGGGTGTAGAATGACGAAGACTAATGAGATTCCTATAGTTGCAGTTGAGATCCATCTTCCTAACCTTCCGGCCTTTTCAGGTGATCGATGGTAGGCCAGGGGCAGGTTCATCGAGTGCATATTGCGTCTAACAGTCGCCGTAGTGATAATGAATAATTGCCATTTCCTCAGAAAGTAATTAATTTTGATGTGGTATAATAAATAGAAATATAGTTCGTTTCCTACTGTCCTACAGGAATCTTACACAATTATATAACTAACGCTCTGAGTGTAGGGGAAAGACACAACGTATCGGCCATGTTGTGTTCTGCTGATGATAATTCACACATTTACAATTCATCCAGGATTCCTCCGTCTTTGTCTACCACTTTTATTCATATTTCCTTGTATACGTTGTATGCATATTGTGTATATATAATTTCCCCCGGGAAAGTACTACAATGCTTGACACGAGATTCACCCTTTAACATAGACATCTGGCGTACTGCGCGTGATGGGCACTCACACATGACGGCCCACACGGAAATCAGTGGTACTCCAAATATTGTTCAAGCCACGCAAGTCGACAGGGACTGATTTTTTAAAAACTCTTTATCTCATTGTTCCTTTAAGAGACAAAATTACGTAAGCATCATCAATTCCGTTCTCTACAATTGACAAAATGGGAATTATGAATTTTATTTTTAAATAGTTTTGTGTGGGATCGAAATATTCAATTCTTCATGTGACGGAATGACATTGATTGAATTTCCATCCTTTGGAATTGAATATGTGTGTGGAGGGATGCGCTATCATTACATTAGCGCATTGTATTGATGGACGCTGATACGAGTTGAAAGTCCATCAGCGTGCCCATTATCATGACACTCAAATAATCATCACTTCATTTCGTTTTCAATCTTTATATTTCCAAATATAATTTTGTCGATTATACTTTCGAAATTACGAGCTGTACTGTTAACCGAAGACTACACGCGCTCATTCGTATTTTTTTTTGTGTTCCCCGAGGGCTCTTCATGGTCACAAAGTTAATAAAAGTCTCAATTTTTAGTTATCGGTAAGTGCAATCTAAGGTCCCTGCCTTTAAATTCACTGTAACTTTTGTTTCTTTTATTTATTTATTTCCTTTTGGCAAAAGAATGCAGCTATTAGGAACCCTGAGGTATGCTTAGTCTTTCTTAAGAGAAGCTTACCGATGTTCAATTGAATTTGTTCCATTATGGGTTTGTAATATTTAACCACTCATGAAATATTTTTATTGAATTGTTGAAACTATGAAAAATATGCAAAAATATGTATAGAAAGGTGTTTCAGAAAAAAACAGAGATATGACCACTTTCGGAAAATAGGATTTACCTAACCGTTGGTGGATTACCTGCACAAAACATTGCAGAGTCCTTAACCGGAAGTTAGACACATTTGTACCTCTCTGTAGGAACAAAAACATCAACACGTCCCCTGCTAATGCTTGAAAAATGAACATCATCATTTTACCTTTCTTATACGCCATTACTTTTCAGCTTTATAACACAGTCACATAACTTTTGGATATATAATACTGTAAAACGTCACAAGTAACGAGGAAATAATACCATTTATTCACGATAAAAAACATAAATCGAGGTTTTTTGTGCTTGACACTGTCACTAAATGTGATATTCTATTTCATATAAGACATAATGTTCATTCCGATCAATGTATATGGAGCGAAACATTAATGGGAAATTGTAATAGATATTTATATTTTACACAAAAACTGTAATAAAAAGGACATAACCTACTAAATGGCACAGACTGCACACTGAATTACGATCGCTGACTACAATGTACCAAGCCAACACCACGATATCCTACCTAATAACTCTTAAGATTCTAGCAGCCGGAAACAAGTCACCACACTGGCGGTGAGAGTGTCAAATGTAACTAGGCTTCCATACATCATAGTTCATAGGCTGATCCTATATCCTAAGGCAGTGACACTTTCAATCAGTAATTAACTTCGTACAGCAGACAGGACATCTCTAGTCGGTTACTCAAGTCGCCATGTTGATGAACTGAATGACACATGTGTTAAGTATGAAATGAATATCACATGTTCGCGCAGTTTTCATGTTTCAAAGACAACTCGCCTTAATTGGAGGGTATTTTCTTTGTAGTTAATGGTAGAAAATATTCATCAAATGATGTTGTAGAAGAAACTGAGAATGATTGAATGTAATTAATCCACAAAAACATGTTACCAAGAACATGTTAATCAAGATAATGGATTGCATAGAATATGAGTAAGGCATTTAAAAAACACACACACAATGATGAAAATAGCGATTATATGTAATACAGCTCAAAAACAAGTAAACATGAAGGGTTTTCCTTTTCTCTCCAGGAATCTACAAGATTCATCCTTTGTTTTTGCTACACTGATATATTTTCATAATGTTGGTTATTTTGGGGTTCACTTTTTAACATCAAAGCGTTATCGAATTACAGTGACATGAGAAGACTCTCGTAGTTCTGGTTGGTTTCCCTGTATACATCAACGAGCGTGACATGGTCAGTTTCAAAGACGATAAAAATACAGCTGTGAAGTTGCAGTGCTCTACTGACCTGGTGACAGCCAATATACGCGGCCACGTGTTAAACAGCTAACAACTGTCGCCTAGACGTTCACAAATAGACCATATACTATATAAGTGATATGGAACAAGTGCTGAATAGCTTGACAGTATTACGTTGTGACGTGAAAGACGATGAAGATATAAGACATCAGTCGCGTTCATCGATACGTTTGTGATTTATGTAGTGATACACTAACAATAATGGCGATATTGCAATCAAACACTGTCTTGACCATAGACACATGTGTATATCACATTGTACATCACATTGTAAAAATCAAAAATAAGCCTTTCATGAACGTTGAATGATTCGTTATTTTTCTATAAGAATTTAGTATTCGTAGACTTCTAAATGTTGCTTCAAGGACCCCTCTGAACACGACGGTGATATACGTCCACGAAACAATAACTAACATCAGAAGCAGTTGTTAGATTGAACCCGACTCGACTGTGTCTGGTTTGCGTTAGAAACTTTTGTTCTTCCTTTTGGTTGGTCTGTTGCTATCAAGAACATGTTTCCATGATACCTCGACTACCAATAGTACAACCATATCATATTGCTATATTGCACTGAAATGACACAGATACTAAACAAGGGATAAACTTCTTCGGTTGCAAGAGTTGTCTAGTTTGACTTTTGAATGTATAAAATAAAAATAAACCATTAGTTTTAATTCTCCAGCAATAGGTGGGATATGGATTGCCAGGGTTGAAGGGCCCTGGGTTCAATCCCCGAACAATGAATGCCCTCAACGTAGGAAGGGTTCCGTTCGCCATTCCCTTCACTCAGTCTTTACTCATCATTTGTTTTGTTAAATTTCATAAATACGACCATTCACACCTCTCTCTTTTTTCCGACTCATTCTTTCATACTCATTATAAATTAATCATCATCATCATCATCATCATCATCATCATCATCATCATCATCATCGTCATGATACTCCAAATATCATCATCATCATCATCATCATGACATTAAACACTGAAAGCATCATCATCATCACCATCATCATCATCACCATCATCATCATCATGATCGTCAGTATCATCATCATCATCATCATAATCAGCACACTGATATATCCAACATGACACAAAATCATCACCCAATTGACATACACTTTTTCATTATCATTATTATCATCATAACGACTGAAATCAACCTCATTCTCGCAATTATATCGATCGTAATCACACTGGTCATCATCATCAAACTGGTATCATCGTCATTACTGAAATCAACACCATTCAACACCATTCTCACAATATTATCATCATCACCACACTGTTGTCGTACGCGTCATCATCAAACTGATATCATTAGCATCATCATATCATCATTACCCAGACATTTTCATCATAACATTGGCATAGTCTTCATCATAGTTATCCTCATCCTTCTCTCACCAATTTCATCAACAAGACACTATCATCATCATCATCCATCATCATCCATCATCATCATCATCATCATCATCATCATCCTCATTATCATAATCATCTTCGTCATAATCAAACTTATTTCATCATTATCACACTCATGCCATCATCAACCTCTAACTGATATCATCTTCATCGTATGATAATAAAATCATCATAACTAACACACTGATATATTCATCATGATACAAAGTAGTTATCACATTGATGTCATCATCATCTTAATAAGCAAAAATACCAATGTTATTCACTTGTTAGTGCTAATTTGCTAAAGCATATCATACTATCTCTCTCACATTTCATACTTTCTCTCACCTTAGTAAAGTATCCAAGGTTCTAAGGAGAGAGAGAGAGAGAGAGAGAGAGAGAGAGAGAGAGGGTGAGATGATGGGAGAAAGGATGGAGATTGGAGATTGGTTACAGAAGAACAATTTATTACATTAACTATTATTATTACCTGACTCTCTATTTACATTTAAGTGTATATGAAGTATTTTTGACTGTTTTAATAAAAATTCCCTGGAAAAGACTGAAAACCCATAAAATAATGTCAGGGTGCAACAGTTGCACACTAACAATCGTGCGCAGACAATTTTCCCGTCGACGGCCCCACTCAAGCGTCTTTTGGGAGGATACAGATTTGTTTGTTGTCGTCTGGTGAAAATGGCGACTAACGGCAGATTTGAGGATGTTTCTGAGCAAGATTTGGAATTGCTTATGGAAAATAGTGACTCTCTTAGTACATAACGTCATTAAGGGAGCTGTGAATATTTTGGATAAATATTGTGCAGAGAAAGGTGTTATGATCGACGAAACCTGCAG
>JAUMHH010226631.1:0-11897 GCA_032359455.1 Chlamys rubida
ACAGTGTAACACATCCCTATAACATCACCATGGTAACATACAGTGTAACACATCCCTATAACATCACCATGGTAACATACAGTGTAACACATCCCTATAACATCACCATGGTAACACACAGTATTACACATCCATATAACATCACCATGGTAACATACCGTGTAACACATCCATATAACATCACCATGGTGACATACAGTGTAACACATTCATACAACATCGCCATGGTTACATACAGTGCAACATTCACATTAACATCACCCATGATAGAAATATTGAATCAAGCCTCACATCACACTGACTAGACTGAATTCAACTACAGTGTATTTGTATGACCTTGTTTCCCTTATTTAAGGGGAGGTAACTCTATAGAAATTTCAGTAGATAAACTACATGTGGATTGTATTTACGTTGGAGTGATACAAAAATAGACACCAAAATTATACAATAATAAAACAACAGCTGTACATTCTATGTGTGCAGTACCACCAGCAGTAAGCTAACAGACAGTGGTGATTTAAATAGTGGTATGACAATATTTACAATGTGGTTGGTAAAGTTCCTGAAAGGCAGTGTAGTCAAATATTGCAAAAAAACCTGTGTACATCCAGCATCCTACAACACACAGAATTCAGTATCATACAGCATAGATACTAAACAGTAACATGCGACGAAAAAGGCACAGAAGTGGTCACAACACGGATACAACAGATCATTAGTTACACGTCAATGTTCCACAGCTACATTATTATCAATCTATCGTTTTCTGTTTCAGATTCACAATAGAATAGTAATTTACCAGATTCAGTTTTCAATGTTTTGTAATATGGTCTTATATCATTAAATACTGTTACTCACTCTACCTATATTTCATATTGACTGTGAAATAGAAAGTAGAATCTTGTCAGTAAAATGCCCAGGAAAAATGTGATACTGTATAATGCTCATGAGAAGTGTTACATGTTAACGGAAACCTTGTTGTGCAAGCACTCCAAAAATAGAAATGATTACTATTTCAGTGGTCATTTTCACTGTGTGAATCAAACAACGAGTGCTCCATTGATATTGTGTAAAGTTCCATTGTACACAGAAACCAAAGGATCTAATACTAACGTAGTTCCACTCTACACAGAAACCAAAGGATCTAATACTAATGTAGTTCCACTCTACAATTACAGCAATCCTCTAATCTCTGGTCGCAACTGCTATTGTGCTGAACAAAAAACATTTAAGAAGAACCATAACTGTCATGAAAAGTTTCTCATTTGTGAAAATGTACAAATTAAATATTAAATAAAGCTATTTATATAGACATGCAAACTTCGTCCTCATTTGTAAAACATCACATACAAAATATACATATTCCTTTACATATTTTCAAAATATACCTGTGATCACATAATTACATAAAAAAAATTCCTGTAATGATGTCATAGCAGATTATACAAAAACGATATTGTTTCGTTGCTTACAAAACATATACCCGCAATTATATCATTACAGTGTGTGTTTGGGATCTGCCTGTAATTAATATTGTGACAGAGGTACATGTCGGATAAAACACAATATCAAATGCCCAATACAAATCACGTTATATGTCTACATCTTGTACATGAACGTTATCAGCTGTAGGTCTCCTGGGACAGAAGTTGTTTATTGTCATTGATAACATTTAAATATAAAGTTAAAAAATAAAAATGTCCCAGCCTCAAATTTAAAGCCTTATGTTTGGTGAAAGTCATTATAATTTTTTCAGACAGCATATTGAACAAAAGGTAGAAAACTTTGAAGCAGTCCTTAGCCTGTGATATCGGCTAGGTTAATTATCATGTCTATGTTTCGTATTAGCACTAAGTTTGTTTATGGCTATCATTTGCAGAAAAACAAGAACTTTGGCACCTTATTTAATTCAGACATGCCAGGTCTTCCTCAGTTTCAGTGGACTTTTTCACATAACTTACATTTGCAGCTGCGACACTACGCAAGCACTAGCCGTTTTTAAGACTACAAGTCCAAATGGCTGAACGAAATCTACCAGTAACAATCCTAAGCAATTTTCAACAGAACTTGTATACACATCATGTAATACTATTTTACTATAGTCATGTAGACCATAATAAATGGGATTTAACATTCAATACAGAAAATGACAACAGATGCTAAGTGTGTTTTGAAATTTCTGTACCATAATATGACGGTACTAGGTACCAGCAGGTATAGGTAGTACTAGATAACGGTACTACCAGCAGGTATAGGTAGTATTACCAGTAGACGACAACCCCTGGTGGTACAGTAATGGTACTACCAGCAGGTATAGGCAGTATTACCAGTAGACGACAACCCCTGGTGGTACAGTACCACACAGTGCTCACTGCACTCTATGACTCCCGGCCAGACTCCAGCAGTCCAAGGTCAAAGGTTGGTGGATGTCCCTCATCCTACTTACAGATGAGTCAGGCCCAACACAACTTGTCATCCTGGGACTACATGTGTATAACGTGTGATGTACATATACTTTGACACCCTCTTGCACATTTCTGTGTGAAAACACCGGCACATTTCTGTGTGAAAATACTTTGTTATTGTAAGAACAAGTGTTCTTTTCTAATGGAAAATTTAATAGTTAACTTAAATCAAAATGTTTACTGCAGTCCATCAAATTTCACATGACTTTGGAATAGGGGCAACAAAAGAATGTGTGCATGGAATTCTAATACCTTTATGATACAAGTTAGGGATCCTTTATAAAACAAGTTAGGGATCCCTTTATGATACAAGTTAGGGATTCCTGTACTACTGCAAATGAGGAGCCCAATAAAAACCCACATTATGAGATAATCCTGTAATATACTGCATGTATCCTGCAATATTATAAGCCCATGCCTGGAAATAAGCCCAACCATACACATGATCAATTGGTAGAAAGGCCGACACATGCTACTTCCTTATCCTACCAATAAGCCCACCCACTACTTCATTAATCAAGTCAGAGATTATGGTTTTGTCCTCATGGCCTTTTTTCAGGATAAAAATGGTAGGTGCCAAGTCTCTGTATATTTGAGGAAGATTTCCTGCATCATGCTTTTTGATCAAATCAGTTATTTATTGCACAGAACAGTTTAAACTTTGGCATTTTACACTTTTATATATGTATTGTCAAATAGCTATATAGGGATCATTGTAATTTTGATCTGCCAGGTATTTTTTCAAAAACATAAAAAAATTCTCACTAATATTCATGTTCAAGGATTCCAAATTACTGTTTACAAACAAGAAATACAAAAAAATGTGTAATAGTCAAACTGTATTTTCAAATTGTCCTGAAAAAAATTGCATTTTGAGTACTATGTGTGTGAAGTTTTCATCAAGCTGGTGATACAGAGAATGGGTGCTTGTAATTACATCAGAACTAGTTAACTAGTTGTACTAAATGACATACACTTCAAGTAAGGAACAAAGAAATGTTTACTATTTATTGAGGAGAGAAATGATACGGATGGAAAGTTTTTCATCATTTTGTACACCAAACATCTGCAGTTCATTACTTTTAATTAAGACTTCAAATATGGAGTAATCTATAAAAGCATATCAGAAGTTGTGTCTGTTCACAAGGGGCAAACAAGCTTGTGCTATAAACTCCACCTACTAGCATTATGTACATGTACTACACCAATCACGGAGATAAGTGGAGCTGGCAAGCATCATTTATTTATCAAACATTCTGTATGCATGTGAAAGCACCACTTGTACAGGTTCATTTTATTTTTAATTTCAAATTAGTTAAAAAGTAACTCCGACATTCTTCTGCTTTACTGTACACATGTTGATGCAAACTAGCCACATTTGTTAACAAATTAAGACATGGTTTTTAAATGTTACAGTAGCATACATATACAGTCGCAGAAAATGATGTCAGTAGCATTGTTACTGTGGAGATCATACTGTCAATTTAATCAATTTGGCAAGGAAGCATGTCCAACAAGAATCAAAATTAAAAAGATATTTTGACTCTTTCATGACAAAACTGACTTCATTGGTTGTGTATAGGTATATATATCAAAAGAGTAGTGATACTGTATCATTAAATATTAATACAGTTATGTAAATACAAATTTAATCTCATGTAGAACCTAGTGTAACTATAATGAAGTTTCCTGTGAATGTAAATTATATAATAAGGTCTGGTTGTGACAGTTTCAGAACATGTAAGCTTAGCCAGATAAATCTTGAAGGTATAGCTTCCTGATGTGACCTATGGTAGCAGCACCATTTTGTGTCTGTCTAGTTTCCTATGGGGACGTTTCCAACTGTTGATTTATGGCCCTGATTCCACTGACAGGCTGCAGACTGTATAATTGATGTGTGATAAAACATGCATACTTATCATAAACGTGTCTGTTTAGAGACACATACTTTCTTCAGAACAATTCAGTGCTGGACACCAACGTGTTGTAGACAACTAATTAAATCCTTATGTTAATTAATGTAAACTTATTGTACTCGATATGTTCGACAGGGGAAAGTTTAATCAGATTTTGTTTTCATGCACCTCTGACAATGAAATCTTACTTAGAACCGAGTACTACATTAAGCTATCTCTAGTTCATCTAGAACATATACCTGTATTCCACAGGGCCATATATCACCTGCTGGTACTCTTATTACTCTGCCGTCCTGCCATGTAGTGTACATTGAGAAGTAGATATTGCATATCTATAATCGCATAATTACGATTTTAATTTCATTTATATCTTAAGACGGATGAACACAAATAAACAGTCTACAGCTATTAATGGTCTTAAAAAACTGTGTATATGTTTCAGTTTAAAGATTTAATGAGTTTTTGTGTCAGATATACAAGAAAAGCAAACACCTGTTAGTGCATGATCCTTACAACCTCTGGCTTCAGGTTGAAATGCCAATGGTGCCCCAATATCAGTGAATGCCCTACTGGGATTTATCATAGCATATGTCTATCATATTATCATATCATATTATCTCTCAACTGAGATCTATCATTGAAAATCATCAACAGTTAACAAAAATTACTTGTCGTCAGTGAAGACAAATTTTTAAGGGGAGATAATTCTTATCTGCACAAAAAATAGTATATAAGTCACTCTCTTCTTCCAATTTGAAATTCAACCATACAATATCAGAAAACAATAGACATTAATGAAAGTACATGAATGATATTCATTGTTCCCTTGTTAATATTTCATATTGAAATAAAGGCACCAGTAAATATTATGTGGTTCCATTCTAAAATGTCTCTTTCTCCATCTTGTATACAAAGGCACTATCAGTTTCAGAACATTTCACTCTAAACTTTTGCATGATTTGTGACTGTGATGTGTTACCTATAAAATGTGTAAAAACTTTGAACTGTAAATACCTATAAATGTATGTAAATTGTTGAATTATGGCTAACTATAAATTTAAATAAATTGTTCAACTTTCATTTCCTTGAAAAACAGGACCATACAAAAATTTACAGTAAAGAAATTACATTTGTACAAAATTGAAAAACTAGAAAATTTTGTTTTCGTTGAGGTTCGTTAAAGTCAATCTCTTCTCATCGTATAAAGCATACAAGGGTGCATGTTGTTGCATGTAAAAAAAACACCTATAAAACAAAACGTATGAATACAATGATAATGGTATAAATTTGCAGATATGGCATTAATAATACATAATGGCAGTGGTAATTTTGTAGATGTAAATGTAGATGATTACGATGATGATGAGGATGATGAGGATGATGACGGTGCTGATGATGACAGTGATGATGATGTATCTAAGCATAGCAAACATCAACTAAGCCCCATCACTGGTTTGTTTCTATTAAGAATCCTAGGCTGGTGGTACACTATGTTGGCTAGCTTGTTTACAGAAGCATAGCTGGAAGCTCGAGAGCCCAGACACATCTGATACTGGGCTTCCTCAAGCTTTGTGTCACATATGATGGGATGGAAGGCATGAACTAAGTGTGGGTCTATAGACCTGAACACGGTAATGTTGCTGTCACAGAACTTGGAGTAGAGATCCACGTCCTCCTTGCCCCACCCCTGAATGGAGGTGTTAAATCCTCCCACAGCCGACAAGTCACTTCCGTACAGACTCACAATGCCGTAGCCAAAGCTACGCCAGTACCCCATTTCTGACGAAAAGTCTCGCCAGTTCACTTCACAAGAAGGGTGGGTTTCATTGCATATAAGGACGGGGTCAAACTGGCTGAACACTATAGGGTAATACACCTGCACACCCTTCTTGGTGTTGAGACGAATCCTCATCAGAGCCTCCCTGCTAAACTTAATATCCACATCAATGAAGAACAGTAAAGAATCGCTCCCACACTGGGCTGCTCCCATATCTAATGCTTTGGCACGAGCAAAAGGACCGTCGGCAAATGTCACTTCTATACTTGATCCCCCATACTGTTTTTGGTACTTCCCCACTAAGTTAACAAGGTCCTCAACAACACTGGCTTCCATGTCTTTGTTGAACAGCACCACATGCAACTGACAATTTTCTTTAGTTCTGAGACAAGTTTTCTCATAATTCTCTAAAAATCTCACAAATATATGAAGGCGGCCTGACAAGGGCAGTATAAAATGTATTGTCTCGGCCATTTTATTTTTTGATGGTAGTGTTTCATAGACACTTCCAGCACCGAGGTCTTTGAACAGAAAGGGTGATTCAAACTCCAATTCATATGAATGTTTGTGAGAGGTAAAGGGATCTTCTATGGATTCTATACCACCGAACACCTGCTGTACATAAGCATGTCTACGCACGGGCACAGTCATTTTGCGTCCCTTGTGTTTTCTGTAGGTGAGCAACAGATCCAGCACATAGTCGGCTCCATGTAGAGGACTTACCCGATGGTAGCCGTACCACAGACTTTTGAAGTCTATCGTCCGACCTTTTCGACAAGCGTTTCTATTCACCATTTGCATCACTTGAATAATAACTTCCTCCATCGTTGTCTTAATGGGAAGAGTTAAACCATGCCGAGGGTTGGAATCTCGGTGAGAAATAACAGACTTAGAAATAAATTCCCACGAAAGAATCTCATCAGCTGATTTCGGTGAATACTTCATCATTGATGGTGACAACCCTTGTTTGTTAATTACACTACTTCCTTTATGTAAACCTGTAATCCTGTCAACCACAGTTATCTCCCTTTGGAGGCTGAGCTCTTTTTGGTGGAGGTCCTCTATATGAAGCGAACGAAGGTAATTTGCAATGCGATATTGCTGCTTTGGATCCTTTACAGAGTGAAGGGTCAAGGCCATTCGGACAGCCTTGTCTTTTAATGTTGTCTGGAATGATCCAATTTCCTCCTTGTAGTTCTGGTAAAACAACTGCTGCATCTACAAAACAAAAGTTTAAATAAAAATTAATATCCAACAATAACTGTTTAGAAGAAAATATCATGGATGCATAGAATGAAATTATTTTCTATCCATACCATTACTTGGCAAAGAGCTCCATTGCATGCACCAGAATATCTCGCTACAGCTGTAACTCTTTACACATACATTATTTATATGGATGTGTATTTTATTTTAAGTATAATTTAACAAATGTAGGTTTTTATTTCTTCAATTGCAAACTCAAGTTCCCTTACAGGTATAATATTTGTACTGCAGTAGACAATATTGCTGAGACCATAATGGTTTACTGCCAAAGTCAGCTGCATAAAAAGATCCAATCCTGAGTAGTGTACAAAGTAATAGGATCAAACTAATCTAAGCCTGTTTGTTAAAGCCCTATTCTACACCATATTTATCCAACAGTAAACCCATGCCTGGTAATAAGCCCGCCAGCATACGGTATCTATTGAAGTTCAGTAGAAAAGTCAACAAATGTTATATAATTGTCCTGTTATATATACGCCTACCCCCTACTTTGAGTAAGAAATTATATGTTGGCCCCCTGGGTTTGTTGTAGGATAAATACAGTAACTCCTAATAGAGGTGACAGTGACAAATACTGTATACTATTACTGGATGTATCATCATTGACAGTATAGATATATCCTCATAAATAAATAACACATTTATCCTCACAAAAATAGCAGTGTATTGAGGAAGATGTTATCCCAGTAGCCACTGGCTATCTCTATTATTGGCCGGCCATACAACTGTCAGCAACACAGATCACCTTGGTATTGTTCCTGTGGCACAGGCTGACCCCTTGACCTGGTCAAGTACTACCCATTACTATGGTTATACAGAGTAATTGTACTGTATTATAAATAGAAGGAGCTACAGTCTCTGGCATCCCAATACACTGATACACAACACTGACTTAATATTCATTGTATGCTAAAGAACTTCTCTATATTAAAAGAAGCAATGTTATATATTAACACGACAAGTGTACTGTCCTTCAATAACTATCGAATTCCATAGGAATCCATCCCTTGGAGGCGCTGAACCAAAAAGAACATTCATTCACGGACGTTGGATCTCCCACCTCCCGTATGTCCATCAATAAGTTTGAATTGTGGAGACAATGAAAAACTTAAAGACATTGAAGGGGTAATCAATATGCAAAATACTGGGTACTGAATACATGTACAATGCCTGCTAATATTGCGACCTTGCATATATTGACAACATGTTGAATGCCTTTTATAAGTGACCCTGTGCATTGACTACATGTAGATACATTTATAGGATGTCTGCTATAAATACATGATACTTTATTTCAAATTCATGTAAATATCTTTATTTTAAATTCATGTAAATATCAAACTCCAAAACAGAACAAAATGAAAAATAACTAACATTTATAAATCTGATTTCCATTAAATCTAGACGAGACATTCCTGGAACCAGAACAAAGATTCAAGGTTTTCCAAAAGACTACACAAGTACACACTATACATTAAATCAATCTCAGATATATACAAAAGTAAAAAAAAAACAAATAATTGAGATAACTTGATGCCAACTATTTTTTGAGTATGAAGTTACCAATAATTGTTGTAGACTTTAACTATAATCACTAAACCATTACAGCTATCACAGTAATCAGCGAACCCCATCACCCTGTGAGCCTGAAGTACACCTATATCTTACTTCCGTCCAATCTCTACCATAAATCCCAGAAGTCACCTGTTTATCTGATCAGGAAGATGCCCATCTGTATCCTCCCTTGAAATAAAGGTATACAGTGTAACCTGGTAGATGTGTTGGTGTGGGAGCTAGGTTATGTCAACTTACAGGTACAGAGGCTGGGCAGTCTGCTGAATCCAGGTCAACCTATAGTGGCATTTAGTGTAACCTTACAGTGTCTAGCCTGACCCGTGGCCTGCTGGTATTTATAATCTAAAGCCTTGTTAGGATACAACACGATCTTTAAATGTAATTTTACTTTCTTTTATCTCATATATCAAGAGTGATTTCATGTTCCTAATCCTTTGAGTTTAACTTTTTATAATCTTAAACCTCTATGTGTATATGAGTGTGTGTTTTGAATTTAACTGTAATGAATACCTAGCTAATCAGGATGACTAGTCTGGCCAATTAATCTGGTGCGGACTAAAACACAAATATTATAATAGCTCCTGTAAATCCAGTGTTCACAGCTGTGTGGAGAGTGGGACCAGTAATTACTGCCCCCTCCCCCCTTCCTCCTCCAGTGGAGAACATGACCCTAATCTCCTCCTCCCCACTTGGTGTTCCCCCTCATTAGCCTTCACACCCCAAAATCTGTCTGGTCAGGCACCGACCTTAACTGACCCCACAAATGGACAAAGCAGAGGGCCCTCGGGGTCTATGACCGAGATACACTAAAACAAATCCCCACAAGCTGTCATCAGTCTACATCTAGGATTTCCTTTACCATTCTTACCAAATAAGGCCGGTCAAAGAGAAGCTATCTCCATCTGATCTATGTTGATGGTTTTTTTTGTTGTTTTTTTTTTACAAAATTTAGCCTCAAATTTTACACAAAGGCAGGACAGAATTACTGGATGGTTAAGGTTCCAACCTAACATCCCAATATTGTGTATTGTCCTGATCAATAATGGACATTTCAAGTCATTACTCATCAGATGAAGTACATTTGTGATGTTTTTTAGTCATAATAACAACATTTTATAATGATTAAGTAAAATGAACATTAAAATTTTGTGTAGAAGTGGCAACATGTTTTTTGCTTATTTTCAAATCGGGAATTGACATTACAGGGTAATGTCAGATTTAAGTTCAACATGTGGAATTAATACCCCACCCCTAATGACTTTTGAAAAGTTAAGAACAAGGATCACAATAAATAGGTCAAGCATGAAATAAAACACAAGCAAATGTTCAAAAGCAAACATTTAATTACTGTGTACAGGGAAACTAATTTGCCCAGTCAAATTATCGCCTTTCACCAGGGTAATCTGTATTCATGCAGTGTTATTATCGCCCTTCACATATCACTGCTATGTATGGTATGTTGTGATCAATTTTCTCTCATTTAACTGCAGCGAAAGTTTCCTGGTAAACAGTAACTTTTTAAAAGTGTGTTGCCCTCAGATAAAGCTAAAAGTTACATGGTCTGGGATGTTAAAAAAGGTCAGCTAATTAAAGGGGAAACAACCAGACAATACACAATTGGTATTCCAGGTGTTTCTGCATGAGTGACTACAAGTGACCACCACATCTGACCTCCAGCCCCGTGGCTGAACTTTACCCCAGTCTCACTCAGACCACCTTTGAAATGTGACCTCCATGGCCCCTGAATTCATCAGACCACTTATGAAGTGACCTTAACGACCCCAGACCCTTCAAATGTGAATGACCTTGAGCTGCAGACACTGTATCTTATATTTCAATGGGAAGTGGCCCCTGTTATCCCTGCAGTCTAGATTAGCATCACCTACATCAATGCATGGACTGGTCCATCCTACAATCTGGGGAGAAAGGTTACAAACCTAACACATTTACCTGACATGTTATTTTTTGTTATCTCTGTAGAAACCTGAAACCAGAAAACACACAGAATTTCTTGGTTCATTTATTTAGATAAATATCACTTTAGAAACAGGCATTGTTGCTCTAATATTTCATTGGCATCAAAGAACAATTTAATGTTATTTGTAAATGTCCTGATATCACAAGTTCACAAGTTCAGGGCACAGATACCAAATTTAGGAAATGTATCATTTGACATATGAACTTTCAGACAGGAAATGAATATCTCGTCTCATTTTTCCATGTTCTTGTGAACTTTTTAATACCTGCTATTTCACATTCTCTTCACTTTGAAGTAAACTGTGCTGGAGGCAAGATGTTTTATATTTTCTGTCTGTGCCATTTGCTTTATTAGTCACCTGTATCCATGTACAGAAATGACATGCAGTATTATATGCAGTATTCAATACTGATTCTGTAGGTGTGCTAAATAAAATCTTATTTTTTTGGAAGAAATAGTAATTTCATTCCAAAAACAAATCAACTAGTACTTTCTTACTGTGTTATTACATTAACATTGACTTGAATAATTTATTATGAAAATTAATCACCTCATCAACAGCACTCAGAAACATGTTTCTTAAATTTTGTTTGAGAAGGAAACTTTCCTCCTTTGTTATCTGAGCTTAATAATATTGATCCATCTGTAGATAATATTTATCAATATCGGAACAGTTGTCCATGTCAATTGTGCTATCACAAACCGATCACACATCGTAGGTAAACAATACTCATTGTTTTCTGTTTAACTTAAACCATCATTTTAACTTACATAGACTTAATGTATGCATGCAGCCATCCATCCCACACTCACAATACCCCCAACAAAACCGAACATCTCCTTCCCATCTGATGCCTCCAACATCACCAACATCTGACAATATTGGTGTGACACTTCTTAATCTTTTCCCTCCCCCAACC
>JAUMHH010226642.1:0-11897 GCA_032359455.1 Chlamys rubida
ACCATCCGCCCACAGCGCGGCTCGAACCACCGACCTTTCGGTCCATAGTCCAACGCGCTACCAACTGCGCTACAGTGTCCCATAACTGTAAAGAAGCATATAATAGGCAGCTCTATTGACCTATCTGAATAGGGATCCGGCCCCTGGGTAATGTTTTTTGTCATCAGTAGGAATTAGAAGAAGAATTTATCTAAACAAGTTAGAATTGTGTTCCGACTCTATCCGATATCCAAAATGAACACATGGAAATTTAAATTGGGTGTCTGACTTTAAAATAATCGATTATTAAAATTGTGTGTGTCCAAGTTTTTAAAAAAAAAAATATACTGATTTGAACATTCGACAGGTAGACTTGTTTATCTGGTGAAAACTTATTGGGAAAAAAATCAGGATTTGGCTATTAAATTTAAGTTCAGCAGTCCCCCGGTATACCACCCTTGGTTCTTTTGCTAAACCCTGCATACCACAATGATTTTGTAAGAGACTATTTCGCTTACTATATAAACCCTGTCAATACTGTCATCACCTCCCGCATATTGCCATCCGCCAACCATTTTCAAATACAAAGCTGTTTTATCCCCAACCAAATTGCCGTTGATTATTTACATTTGTTGTCTGAAAGGTAATTGGTTAATTATATTTGTTTGCCTCATAGATGAATTTTCCTAGTAGACACAATTCTTTAATATTATCATTTTTTTTCAATAATAGCTTTTGATGAAACGGGATCTGAGATTTTGGAATTTAGAACAGACCAATAAAAAATGAAATTCATCCTCTATTTCAGAGAGGGAGTTACGATCTTTAGGTATATTATTCTACCTTCCAACTTCTACAGCCAAAGAATGGGTAGAGGTACGGATTAGAGTTAAACAAATGTGGTATTTCTTTGGTACATATTTTGTGAGGTAAAATTGTAATGATTCTCCAAAATCTATGATATGTCTATGCAATAAATATTTTGGAGAGACTCTTCTGAGTTTTCCACTGTGGCCCTTAGGAATTGTATGATCAATGGTAATAACAAATTTTGCTGAGAAATACATGGATTTAACCAAACATCACTAAGACCTAGATTATTTAATTCATCTCTGACTGCTACAGCCCAGTTGAAATCAATGCTGTGATATTTATATCTTCCAGATATACAACAGGTATACGGCAGGTAAGAAAGTCACGTGTGTCATTTTCTATCAGACTCCTGTGGCCAATCTATTCATGGCGATTTCATCTCACGTTATATTACTGTCGAGTTATGGAAATCCTGACTACAAAGGTTAATGTTTTTATGCCATTTGTATGGCCAGTCGGTGGCTGTCACCTTTAATCTCGTGAAGCACAGCGATAGAGAAGGCGCTCTCAATAGACATTCCACACATTCTGGTCTTACCTTGGGCGTTACATGTTGATGCTTCTGTAATCCGTGCTTTATCGTCGTACTTTATTTCTTTATTTTCTACGCTGACTCTGATACAGGCTAAGTTCAATACCCACAACAAACAGTGACCTCTCTGTTTCTAGGCCTCATTTGTTTTAATGAGCTTTCGGTTTCGTTTCGTTTCTTCTCGTTTCCTTTCGTTTTTGTTGTTATTTTTAGTTGACACACCGTTTCTACGGTAACTAAAATGGTAACAACATCTTCTCTTCAACAGCATGGGGAACACCGCTTAAAATGATTGCATGGTGGTATACGTATAAATATATACCTATACATTTCTTTTTCCGTATTTTCATTAATTCACTAACACCTAAAATATCACAGATTGGAACTGAATCATAATGATTAAATAATAGGTTTTAAATATTCGTTGTGTAACTTACAGTCTTTAATAGAATCCTGAATGGCAGTCATCTGTTGTCTGAGTATAATTTCTGCATATTTATCATTTAAATAAAGCGTGTGCGAACCCTGGGACTCGTAGAGTGCAGAATTAGAACATTTCAAACAAACTTCTACCGAATAGCGAAAGTACAGAATATGAATATCTTTGATCTGAAACATTACTGGGCAAGTTATTAATATTGTATCCACTGAGTTCAGAGGGCAGGACCTAAACTGATGATTTATTGCATTTTTGCTTCACATTCATAACCCTCTTGAGGAATTTCGAGATTAAAGCCGTACTTGTTAGACGCATTAGGATGCCTGACATATAACCACTTATAACCACATATAACACATATAACCACATATAACACATATAACCACATATAACCACATATAACCACATATAACCACTTATAACCACATATAACCACTTATAACCACATATAACCACATATAACCACATAACCACATATAACCACATATACACGCGTGGTCATAAAGATATTCCTAATGGCTAAGCATGTAAAGACGATACCATCCATCCTACGAGGATTCCTCCTTTTTTATAACATAGAAACAATGGATAACCCACATATATTATAGAGATACTGGACGTAAAGGAACGAAGACACGCGACCTACCATGAGTCACCCGGGTGTCCAGTCCCACACCAGTGGACGTAGTCCATGTTTAGTACATCATAACATGGAATCTCCCCAGCCTATAACCATATACTTATACAATTGTAAGCATGAAAAGACGAATTCGGTGTTTACTCCCTAGGCCAAAACATAGAAACAGTGGAATCCCAACCCTTAAACCGTATAATGTCTACAATTCCTAGACACGACGAGACGAATACACTCAGCTTTAGATAAACGTTCATTGTATACAACATATCTTAATAGACAAAATTGTATGTGAGCGACTATTGCTATTGTTTCATTCCAATTATAACGCTGGTAACATGTATCATTAAAGGAAGGTAACCCTCCCAAAGCTATTCAGCAAACAAACATAGGCACTGTATCATCACACATAAAGTAACTGATGGAGTTTTTTGTCTCCCGCCCATTGCCCAAACTCTTTTGTACTGACTACACAGAAGCCTGTCCCTGTATACACGATTTGATATCTTCATCATACTGACAACCAATCTGCCCTGCTTCAGTAAACACGATTTCTACCCTCCTATTAATGATCACATTGAAACCCATTCAAAAAATGCCTTTCAGCATTGTATAATTAAGTCAGAAAGATAAAAAAAACCGATATAATTAATGTCCATACACATAGTGCATTTAAGCAAGAACTATATAGTGACGGAATTCTGTCAATACATTTAGAAACTGTAGCAAAAATAACAAGGTAAAATGTTATAATGTCTGCTGCAAAATAATTGAAATTATAGTTTATATAAGATAAGTAGATTGCGTTCCCTGTATCTGAACAGAACTAATCCTGAATACACGCGTTGTGTCTTCCTTTATCCGGGCTGTATAGAGGCCCTGTCTATGGAGACGTGAATTGAAGTTTCCTTTACACTGCCTTTATAGCAGATTTACCGCTGATAACCTGTGACGGTGGGAGTAGGTATCATTAAACCACGGTTCCCTATTCATCCTGATATTCAGATGTGTTGTGCAATAACTTTGGACCTCCATAATGGCCTCATCACTTTAAAATATCAAGCTGTGCATTTAGATTACACATATATAGTCTGGCCTTTTACGTTTCTAGAACGTGTCTATAGGTAGGTGTATAACACTCCTACTACTCCGTAGATCGGCCTGAATGTGTTGGGTATGATGTTTTCATGTGTGAAATTAAAATCGATCTTCCATACAGATTATATATACAGTCTATAGATAGCCCTAAAAGTATCATTAATTATTACAATGGAATAAGCAATATTCGCGTGCATATTTAGACCTGATGAATGTTTTATGTCATTTTTATCTTGAATATCTCTATCCCCATTGCCAGAGGCTTACGTTTTCACTTTTATCCATTAGGTGGTTAAATATTTCTATCACGCCTGGCAGTAGTTTAAAAAAAAACTATCTTAAGGTTGAAAAGTAGTTTACAGTGAAGGAGTACACTTTTAATATCATTCGCAAATATTGAAAGACATTATTCGGTACGAAATGAATGATTAAAACAAGTTCTAAGTGTTTAGGAGCTCCTTAATTTTGAAAACCTTTGTTAAAATGGGGTCTAATGTAACATCTACATGTATAAACAAGTGAAGGAAACCTTTTTCTTACAAAGTTTACAAACCTCTTATCGCCTATAGTTTCCCATCCAGACATATGCATTGTATCAACAATATCAATGTCTTTTAACGCATGTAAACTAATAAATCAACAATTTCCAGTGTTATAGTTGTTTCCTCAGACTATCTACAATGTATTACTACTGTGTGATAACGAAATAAGAAACAGCCATATGACACCTTACAAAGTTGACATGTATAACAATGGCTGTCATTGTTAGGTTGATTTGATTAACATTTGATATCAATATGTTGTGACCCAAGTCCAAATATTCCTAAAGGTACCCGTCAGGAACTGGCCACTGTAAGAAATCTGTTCACGGAACCACACTGCACTAGACCTTCTCTCAGAGTGATACGAAACTTTACGAAGCGGTCGAATGAAATGTGATTACGTGTGTTACTTTTTCTCTATCACCTCACGGTCTCTGTACACAGTAGATATGTCCAAAACAGTTAAAAATCGTTTTGCTATATATGTGTCAATTCAATAGATACCCACCCTATATACCGACAGTGCTGAGATAGGCAGGTATACCTTCCTACCTCCCAGTCATATGAGCCCTTATATATATGTGTCAATTCAATAGATACCCACCCTATATACCGACAGTGCTGCGATAGGCAGGTATACCTTCCTACCTTCCAGTCATATGAGCCCTTATACATATGTGTCAATTCAATAGATACCCACCCTATATACCGACAGTGCTGAGCTAGGCAGGTATACCTTCCTACCTCCCAGTCATATGAGCCCTTATATATATGAAAATATAGCTTAGATGCAGGCTTACATTATACACATGACATAAAAATGCATTTTAAGTGGATTTATGGGCTATAAATGTCATGGTTATTAACTTACTCTGTCGGCATTCGTGGTAATCAGCAAGCTTTTAAAGGGATTTCTTTTTCATCTCAAATGTAAAAAATATAACTTATATTGATGGTTTAAAGTTTGTATTTTGGTTGCGCTCTGATCCTTATAAACTAAAGACGTGTAACCACTATCAGTAGACGCCATCACATTGACAACCTTTCAGAAGGGAAACATATTTTTAAATTCGCTTTTAAGAAATTGCTGTTGCTGCAGAAAGACTACAGACATACTCTTCTGTTTGTACATGTATATTAATGAGAACAAATTGTATGTGTTAATGAAAGCACTCATGCAAAGCTAAGGTAATTAACATGTGTTAAATGTTTTAAATGTATCAAAACACTCCCTATGCAGCATGATCTTATGAATTATTTTCTAAGTATGCAGCTTTTAGAGTAATTTTCTTAAGTAAGTAAGACGTAATAGTTATTTATTTATGTATAATAACTTAAGTGTAAAGATCGTATTTGTTTGAGATAAAACAGTTACTGTAGATTTGTAATAAGTTGCTGTCATTTATTGACCTTATCATGACTTTTATTATTAAGTAGAAGACGTTTACAGATCTGGAATAAATGGTCTTATTCTCCTTAACTTTGCAACTATCTTTATGTATTTCTTTCCTTTGTTCATCTTCTGCTCTTGTTTTTTCGATTCCGAGTTGTATTTTGTTCCTTCGGTATTCTTATGTTTTATTCCAAATATGACATTTTAATGCTTGCTATCGCGAATGCTAAATGTGAAACATAACCTGACTGAGCCACTGGTTTCTCACGTGTGTGCGGGACTCTGTTATTGTCACAACAGAGGTAGGTCCATTACATTAAAAATATATAGAAAACACACATATTATCAAATTAAAGAATATAAACGCATTATAAATAAATATCTGAATTTCAACATACACAAAATCTACTCCCATAAGTAAGAACATGTTTATAATATTTAATTCTAGCGGTGGACAGTCATTTAACAAACTGTGCATCTCTGATAATTATTAACTTGAAGAGAAAACAATAAAGAGAATACAATATCTTTGTGAGACAATATACATTTTTGTTAATTAAAATAGCTGTTTGCGGAATAATTAAATACACAATACTGATACAAATAAATCAGGTGAATCGTTTCAAAGTTCACTAAAAGTCGTTCACCGTATTAAAAGAGAAATCAATATGATATGCGTCCATTTTACTAAGTTATAAAAAAAAAAGTTTTCAGATGCGAACAAAAAGAATCAATGTTATAAAACAAAGACATGATTTTGACGCAGTAGTCAATAAAATGATGCCTGCATTTATCAATAGAGTTGCATGTGTACTTTTATTTATTGAACCACGTCCTGTTCAGAACTACAGAAATATAATTCTTGCAATGTTTGCATTAATAATTGATTTAGGACATCAATTGATATTTAAATTTTGTGGCTGCCATCAAGTATTCATAATCTGTCGGCGATCTCCAACGTTTATTATGATGACGTCACAATCATCACACCAGTCTTCAATTTTCAACTCTAACATTGAGAGCTCCTTTAAAGGGAGGTAAATTATTTAATCTTGTACGAAACTTGTTTTAACAGACATATACACAAATGCTTTTATTGTAAGTACTCATATAAACGGATATACAATCTTTAATCTGATACGAAATCTGTTTAAACAGACACATACACAAATGTGCAGTAATTTGTCTGATAATATTGGCAATTTATTAATGTGCATATGTTGAATGATGTCATTTTGCACATATTAAATTATCAGTAAAATATCGACAAATCCACCCAAAAGTGAGAACCTCCTACATTTGAATTAGATTTGTGAAACTAGGACTTTGTCACATAACTTACAACTGTCTTTGGTAGATTTAAACTATGGTAATGTAGAACAAATATAAAATATTGAACAAATATGGTATTTATATAAACATGGAGTGATAAAATGTGCTGTGTACCTATGGTGTCAAACAAATTCAGTAAAATTCGTCAAAATGAAGGACCAATTTAAAAAATATGTTTGCAGATGAAACAAAAACAATAAGGTGCACGTTCTGTCCCATATGGTTATTTTGTCCATTTCGGATTCATCAGTGCTACTAATGAAAAATCCTTGTCTAAAGGGTTCCGAAAGATGTGTAAAATATAGGGAAAAAGAAAATATACCTATACAGCTCTTTATAAATAATAATAATATAATAATAAACAACAGTTAATATAGCGCCTTATCAGTCGCTAACTACTAGTCCTATGCCACCTGGCTAATATCTCCTTATGAGAATATACCTGCGTGTATGCTGGAGATGTAATGTGTTTTGTTTGTAGCATTTATAGTGCCACTCACTTGAATGCTACAGCATAGATACTGCAACATCCACCAAACATCAATGTATACTCCACCTGGGTTGTTAGAGTTGTGTGGGCAGGAGAAAAGCTCTTTCTCTGAATATCCATGCGTACGATGACTTCGGAGATCGAACCACGGCCGCCTGCGTGGAAGTCCGGAGTGTTAACCACTCGACCAATCCGCCCATCATATATATACTACTTAGCATAATCCATCGGTGGCATGACACATTCATTATCATGGACTGTAAGTATGAGACTATTCAAAAAGAAGTTGAAAACAACTTGTGCATGGATTTTCCCATTTGAGAATTTATTTATTCCAAAAAGAACGTCTGCTTGGGCAAGGTGACGTCCTGAAACGGAAATAGAATCCACACGAAAATGTTCAGCGTAAGAAAATAGTCTGTCATTAACAAATCATTACAAAATTATGAAAAAAAATATTGTGATGAAAACAACACAATTTTAAGCATAAATGTGCATATGGAGAAGACAATGAAAAAATACGGGTTACACTATTTTTCTATATAGTTTTAAAGTTCATGGTATTCCTCTAAGGAACATGTTATATTTGTTAATGTTTGTCACAGACCGAGGATCTGGATGATCATTAAGACTACAAGTCAGTGGGAACATATGGTATTTAATTTATATGAATGGAGAAATATATACGGGAGTAGTATTAAGATGATAAAAAGTCAATCACGAAATGTTTTCAGAGTTTGTCGAGAGTCCACCGCAGATAGACTCCAGATTTTATCCAAGTGCTGACGATGAGAACGTTTTTCTTACCACAATCCCTGACAACACCGGGTGATAATCTTTAATTAAAACGTCACACAACGTTACAATTTTGTCATAAGCTTAACATTTATTTTAAACTAGTTTTAGCGTAAATTGTAATACAATACATTCCAGCTATATGGCCACAGTTTACTTATTGAACTGATAGTTTCCCTGCAGTCATCCAACTTTTTACGTAATATAGTCACTAGAGATTTGAAAAAATGGAAACAAATGTACAGCAGTGTATGTATGGTATCTAAGATCATATGTACAGTGTGTCTCTGTTATTTAAAATCAGATATACAGCATTCTACCTATAGTATCTCAGATCAAAATGGCAGCAGTATACAATTATCTAAGATCTAAGAGCTAACATCAGTATCTAAGATCAAACTGCAGTGTTACTATGGTATCCAGATACGCAATACACGTAATTATTTGAATACCACAAGTGCTAGATACGTTTTATCACAATCTATCGCCCTGTCACATGAATAATTTGTACTTTTGGATTGCTGTGTCACTGTGAAGCAAAACAATGATTCATCGTCTAAAAACAATGTTTACCAATGAATTCAATGATTGCAGGTGATTGTAAATTGCAATAAACAAACAAACTGAAACAGTGATTTTTCGTAAGGGGATGCGTCAGTTACTTTTTAATATGTCCCAAAACATCACTAATTTGTTTTCAATTGCCACTACCATATTCATAAACTGTATGATATCATTGTACTAAATGATTTTAATAGACACGATTGAACCTGTTAAAAATCAATACATATATGTGCATGTTTGTATAAATTAACATTACCTATGTTATAAGCAAATAGGCCCTGATTGGGTGTGTTACACCACACATATACGCCTGTACACTACACAACTCTACATCTATTAAGAAGCGACTGATGTCAGAAGTTTTGTCTGTTCTAAGCAGACTGGCAAACATCAAACATTTGAGTTTCTAGAAACAGAAATATATGTTAAACTAACAGTTTTAGTTTTAATCTAACGTCACAGAAATAAAGAAATTGGAAAACTAAAGCCAACTTTTACATTGTTAATACTTTATTTGAAAGGACTGTTTTGACTCGGAAAAGTCCAGTCTGTGGGACATGGAATACGCCATGTTTATTTTTTTGTCTACACTATTGTTATCGTTTCCATTGTTATCGTTTAAAATTGTCACATCATATTAGCATAAACTCGTTATGCTAATATGATGTGACAATTTTAAACAAACAGGAAACTCAGTGATAAATGAGGCCCGGGAAAGGTAAATATAAGACGATATTGAGTATTATCACAGAAGCTGTATCACTTGTAGGTCTCATCAGACGACCGAGCATGTCATAGAATACTTTATCAATGTAGCAGATCGTATATCCTATTTTGTTTATTGTTTTCCTATGTTTCAAAATGCTGCCAAAATATTAAGTTGGTTGAGTGATGCAAATGCATAAACCAGCATTAATAACAAAAGCTTTAAAAATCAAAAATAATTTAAATTAAATATCCAAATGATTTTTATTTAGCTTTCAAAATCGTGTCATGAATACAGAAGCATATAATTATAATAATAACTGTATTTGAACAAAACTTCTTGATCAACAAATGGTAAAATATGCATCATTTACAATAATGATGTGCGGTGATTACTACGACATGTGTTTATTTTAAAATAACAACTTCCCGAGCCTTCAGTAATATTTCCTTACTATTTCAAAAACCGATAATAAAACAAAATTATGTGTGGACAAGTTGGCTGTGGTATCAGTATATTTTAAGACTGCATATAAAATACGGTTCAATCAAACTTATGATAATGGGATGTCTTATTTATAAAGACTCAACTATATAGAGAATGTGTGACTTTACGTTACAGATTTGTTTGTGTCATCATAACTTAATTATCCTATCATTCACTGCAGGTAACCTTGTTCGAGTATGAATAATAACGAGCAGAACAGACACAGTTCACGTGAAAGAAGTATTAAATTTAAACCCCTAAAGAAGATTTAAACAACGTTATTTCTTAGCGGATTTTTAAAATATATTCCAACACAGTTGTACAATATTATAAAACTACGACATAAAAAGAACTGTTCATTTTAAAACGATATTGATCAATAACTAGTATGAACTACACCCCAGTATATTACCACCAGACTACAAAAACCGGCAGAGTATGAATGTAACAGGATTAAATCTCTAAAACCCTTTTTGATGACATGCAAATGTGCAAAAGAACAAGAAACGCCATGTTTTTATTTAATACATATGTATTAAACATCTTTCTGATGCGGATATTTCAGTGTTTACCTATCCAAAAGGTGGATATTTTAGTGTATGCCTATACGAAGGCGGATATTTCAGTATATGCATCAACAAAGGCTGATTTTGTTAAACAAGAGCATGCCTCGCAAATGTGTTTTTGCTACAAGACATGACAGAACGCGCAAACTTGGCTATTAGAATGCTTGCGATTTATTAGAAAAAATCGTTCAATGCATCACCACTAAATGTGATATTGGAGAGTTAAAACTATTTTAAGTTCATTGTCCATGTATGCCAAATACCACGCTGAAACCTTGCAGACATATAACCAATCAGTCAAGAATGTACCTGTGTCATAAAAGTCACCTGTAAACATAATTAAAGGTATGCATGTCAGTGTTCTTTACGTTGTGATAGAGATATTATTTAGCATTATCACAAGCAGTTAGTATCTCTGTTATAGTCACGTAATTAACAATACATGTATGATAAATTAGCAAAATATTTTATTGCCAATTGATTTGAGTAAGACCAGGGCAAAGCTTACAAACCAGTAGATGTGTTCATGTCAAAATACAACATAAACTACACGTATTCATGTCAAAAAGCAACTTAACTAAAGTTTAAACTTCAAACTGACCATGATTACAATAGACACAATTTTACTTGTCTAGAGTAATGATAACGATGCACATAAGTATTAATGTCATGCCTGGTCATTGAATTTTGCTGGGTTGGTTTCTCTATAGTAAAATGAAATCCGTTATGTTTTTAGTTCCTTTGGTCGAAATTCACTAGATACATGTTTCTTTGTTATCATTTTCTATCTAAGTGAAAAAATAGGATTAAATTTCTATAATAATGATAGTGTCTATGAAGCCTTATATCTCTCCTTGTAAATGTAAAATGAGTACATATAGTTATATAACCTAGAAATATTTAAGAAATAATAAAAATACCTACAACAAATGTATACTTACAACAGATAATTGTGTATCTTACGAATCAATGAGCATTTATATTTGTTTTTCGGTCAAGTTATTTCGGAGGTTTATGAAAAAAATAATGATAAGTAAGTTTTGTGCAGACATAGATATTTGAATTATGGGGAACGAGACAATGACCAGAGCTTAAATATATAGGCCAAAGTGGCCTCAAAGATAAATGCCGTCCAGCTTGACCAATTAGTCCCTTTGTCGTTAAGAAATATCCGGAACTTCAACAGGTACTTTCGAGTGAATGACCGGATAACACACACATGGATTTTTTCTAAAGGAAATCTCGTAAAACACTACATCACGGGTTCGATTAACATACATTTGAAAAGCTAGTAATTGTTCAGGTTTCGACATGTAATTGTGGTACTGTCTCAATTGTGCTTTGTAACATCAGGAACTGGTATTCCCACAGATACCTTCATATATCAGTTAGAACTGGTATTCCCACAGATACCTTCATATATCAGTTAGAACTGGTATTCCCACAGATACCTTCATATATCAGTTAG
>JAUMHH010226664.1:0-11895 GCA_032359455.1 Chlamys rubida
TGCTATATCTTTACTTCATACCAATTATTTTAAACATATTCAGGTGAGCGATACAGGCCCTCTGGGCCTCTTGTTCAAACCATGCAATCTTTATATATATATATCTTTTCCCCCACCTTTCTTTCTATGTATCTATTCCCCCTACTTCATTGTCTATCTTGCCACATCTATTGACCTAATTGTCTGGATGTCTGGAAACTAAATGAATCAAAGTAAACAATATCAAAAAAGAAAATGAATAAATTGATATAATAAATAACCGTCCGTGAAACAATGAATGAAAGTAAAATTTACAAAAATGATGATCACCAATCAATCTAAGTCACATTTTGTGACGTAATTACGGACACCGCATGCCTTTTCCTTCGCAAAAATAAGACGAATCATACTGTACTACATGTACAAGGAAATGATTATGTGAAACGTATAATTAATGTTCAACCCTTAAAATCTACCGCCTCAAAATAATGCCCTTTTTAATGCTACTGAGTCTGCGCATAGTGTGGCGACTAGTGTGGTTCTCCCTGCAGAAGTTCAAATGATCAGGAATGATCTGTTGTCCCCTTTTTAATACAAGGGATGTCCATAATATCTCATTTCTCTAACACATGTCTGTCTATGCAAGTATGATTTTCGTTACAGCTGTCGTCACTTTGACATGTGTACGTGTTACAGTGTACCTCAAGTTTACAATAAACAGAAATGTTACAATGATAGTTTACGTAACATTTTGTGTCGGGGTTTCTATTGATCAAAGCTATTTTTTAATGTAGAACTCTTTGTAAAAGGAGTTGAAGGACGCAGAAAGGTAGCAATGCCCTTAAATGTATAGAAAGTCAATGTCTGATGTAATATTATGTACCTAGTTTTTTTGGTGCACATCTGTTGGGTTTTAAATCAAAGTCGAGCAAAATAAGAAGTGAAACGTAATAGCATCGTCAACTTAACGAACTGTAAACAAGATTTCTCAGGAGGAACACTTTTGTCTTGGTCCTAGAATGCTGAGGAGACTATTGAGACTTGTATTTTTTTTAAGTGGCCGTAGCACTTTTTGTCGTGAAATAATAAAAACATTCTAATTCACTGATTAGCTTTTACGATAACTTACACCAAGTTCACAAATCAGGCTTTTAATGTATATGCATAGTATGTCAGGATAATGATCGGTTAAATGCTATTATCGATTATGTTAATGATTTTGCACTAAACGTGTTTATATAATATATACTGGAAGGACACGAGAAATGTATTGAGTGGTCTGAAGGGCAATTTTCTACGTAATAAATATTAAGATTTTAATGCAAGTAACACATTAATAAAACTTTACATAATAATTCAGAATCGCTAAGTGCTTCTTTAAAATACCAATACAGGCATTCGTATTTACCTTTCCAACTGTTCATTAACTAAACAAAGTAGTGTTGCTTATTTTACATTTGAACAGGAGGTACCTATTGCAGTTATGTAGGTATATCAAAATTAAGCCAAATGGCAGCGCTAAAGGATTTTTTTTTTTTTGTAATCCATACACATTTCATGTTCAGCAGGTGTTTTAGTATATGACTCACAGACAAATTCACAAAAAGAAAAGAAAGAAAAAATGCACACAACACTTGGTTCGGAGCTTTTCAAACTTAAGAATTGTTTAGACATGAGCTAGGGTGTCGGCAATTCTTTTGGTCGTTATCAGAGGTAATAAAAAAACAAATATATGGCTGAAAACCAGTCTTTACCGTCAGCGTGCACACCATCGGTAGTGATGGTTCTGTGAGAAAAGACGATTTTCTTCCTCGTTTGCATGTTCCAGCCAATCTAGCGATTCTTATGTGAACCAAATGTGACGTTGTCAATATTTTAGATTAACCGACATTTTATAATTATTCAAATGCGCCTCATGACCTTGACCAATCACGACGTACGCATATACATAATAAAGAGGTCATTCACCATCGTGCTACTTTACATATCAGACGGTTAAAGCATTTCAAACAAGCTAGTTCATGAATTATTAATGCAGTAACTCTATTCTTCTACGGCTTGTAACATTCTCATAATTGTGTCATTGTATGTGATGGTCTTTCTTTTATCTTTACGAATCGATGGCTATGAATAATTTTAAAGATGTTATGACCCCGTGCTGAGAAGCAGGTACAGAAAGGGCATTCAAGCGTTCAGACGATCGTGAATTACAGTTGTAAACGTCCAACTGAAGTGAGAAAACACTATCGGGAGTTTCTCGTGTCGTAATAGGAGCGTGTTTGAATCTGATCTGTTAACGTATAATCCCCCAGGCTGTAAATCCCCTTTCTATACTCTCTGAGACATTCTCCGTCTATGTTGTACATTACAATAACGTATCGACAAATGGACCAAGGGTTTCAATGTCTGACAATTTGCCCAAAGCTTATAAGACTTTGACTAAAGTGTAAAAAAGAAGATGTTAAGGTTAATCCTCCTACAGTAACGAAATCAGATTTACTCGCATCGTCAGCTTTAACTTGTGTTTGTCGTGGACATCTTTTTAAGGGCTAACGAGTTTTAATTTTACTCCGAAATGGTACTGTATAAATAAAACGATTTTATAAACACCGGAAGTGATATAATGAACGGCACCTTTTAATTAATTGAATATACATTCTAGAGTACTCGCCAAATAAAATGCAAACTGGGAACAACATATGTAGGATATACTTATAAAACCCAAAATTGAACAATGAATGAACACATCTACCAACCAACCAACAAACAAACTAACCACCCAACCGGTCAATCAATCAATCAAGCAATCAATCAAGCAATCAATCAATCAATCAAGCAATCAATCAGTTACAAACAAGGTACATTATCATTCGAAACTGAGTGTGTCGGTGCTATGGTATGCTATTTCCTTTGTTCTGTACCGACCCATCTATATCTATGAGCTAAACAGTACATGTATGATTGAGTTTGTATTTGCACGGGCTTTTCACGGCCCATCTGTCGCACTTCCTATCCACCTCACGCTAACTTGTCTGTAGTTTATGCAAAACTAAATAACACGATATACCATACAGATTGATATGTTTGGACAAAATTAAGCTGGCATAGATCAAGATGAACAGGAAACAGAAGGCACTGATGAGACACCAAATCAAATTCGTAACAAGTACTAAAATCAAAAACCGGAAGCGAAACAACAGGAGATGGAAAGGTAAGCGTTTCCTTGCACCGCATGTGGCACCCGTCATGATTTTCTGTCATATTCAAAGGTCTGAGAATACTGTCATTCCTATCTGTCATATTCAAAGGTCTGAGAATACTGTCATTCCTATCTCCCATATAAGTCCTCTCCTAATAACATCATTTAAAAACACTTCAAACACATCCAGCTTGCGATCAAAGATGATCCCCTAATTGCTGAGACAAAGTTTGGTGTATTTAGCATTTTTTGCCACAATTTTTCAATCTTCGATCACAGTGATTGAGGCAAAAATGAAAAACCCAGGAAAAGTGCTTCGTATTGGTTATTCAACTTTTGCCAAAATCCATTGCTAATTAAAAGAGGCAATTACATATTTTAAAATAAAAAAATGATAACCGGATATTTCGTTGCTTTTTTTTTTACACACATCTTGGAAATGATTGTTTAAAGTTCTGTAAAGCATCATTAACAGACGATACAGCTAATGAATGTTAACTTTTTATAAAAGGTTTTTAAAATCTATTTCAACCAATAAGCCGAACCAATAGTGTTCCGTAGTCTATCGTCTCTTAAGTACTATCTGGGGATGTTTACAGATCCTATTTTTGCATTTACACGGGATCCCAAGGATGGACCTGAGACAGAGTCTAAGCTGACCTGTTGCAATCCCCTTTTGTCCTTCGTCGTTCGTCTTGTGCTGTTCGTTAGTAAACAATTCACATTTTTAAAATTTTCTCCAAAACCACTGAACCGAATTTAATAAAATCCAATCCGAAAAAAAGCAATCCAAAAAATGACTTTTATGAATCTACCAGCCGATAGGGGTCAAATCAAATATTCTTCATGGATCAAAAGGTCCTGAGGTGCTTCAGTGTTTTTTTTACGTCCTATTAACAGCTATGGTCATTTTAGAAAGTGCCAAATTTGGTGCTTTATCAAAAGCATTAAATTCACCACCTCGTGGTAACACATTCCTCCCTTGGGAGGGGGCAAAGTCTATTATACAGTTTGATGGTATCGAAATAAAGAGCCTGATTACAACTCTAACACACCCAAAGGATCAAATTAGCTGAAATTTTAAATTTCCACAAGCCTCTGCTCCAAATCAAGATATGCTAGAATCAAATCATCTTCATTGATGGAAATGTCCTTTAGTGATTTGTCAAAGTTGTGAATTTCGTCATCCCCGGATCACACATTCCTCACTGGATATGGTAAAGGTTTATTATATTATATCACATTTCACTTTTGTTTCTGACAATTACGTGAACAAACTTTTTACATAAGATATACTGGACACTCCACCAACATCATTCTGTCAGGCGAATCCACCATCAGAAATATGTAAGATTTGATTTTGTTGCATTTCAACCACAAATAGCAATGGTATTACAACTTTGGTGACCGTTAAGGCCAAGTGTAATACAACTTTGGTGACTGTTAAGGCCAAGTGTAATACAACTTTGGTGACTGTTAAGGCCAAGTGTAATACAACTTTGGTGACTGTTAGGGCCAATGGTATTACAACGTTGGTGACTGTTAAGTACAATGGTATTACAACTTTGGTGACCGTTAAGTCCAATGGTATTACAACTTTGGTGACTGTTAGGGCCAATGGTATAACAACTTTGGTGACCGTTAAGGCCAATGGTAATACAACTTTGGTGACTGTTAGGGCCAATGGTATTACAACTTTGGTGACCGTTAAGGCCAAGTGTAATACAACTTTGGTGACTGTTAGGGCCAATGGTATTACAACGTTGGTGACTGTTAAGTCCAATGGTATTACAACTTTGGTGACCGTTAAGGCCAGCTACCTCTTGTTTGATACGTTTTGTAGTCCCAATAAATCTGAAATAAGTTCCTTAGTTGCAACGCTCAAGTACATAAGGAGAAGATAACAAAACAATTCATTGATAAAACCGGTATAAGTGGGCTGCTAAGTCCATCAGCTGTCGAGGTTATTTCTACGTAACTAAATATTATTTCTATTTTAGTTTTTGTAGAACTTCAATTTATCGACATACAACAAAAATAGACATAAACAATTATTTGTCACTTTTATATGCATTACTGACAGAAAAGACATCGTTATTTTTCGGCAGTTTATCACTATTGGAGTGATATAAAAAATGATTTAAAATGTCAAGTGCAGATCATTTATTATAAAAGTGTTTTTCAAAGTTCACATTTTAAAATTAGACGCACAATAACCATATTTGGACTATCTAACCAACCTTTTTCATGCCCAATTAAGCAATCCCTCTCCAATGTGACCTTACATATTTTATAACGATTCCATAGTTAGTTAGATATCACTTGTGAAGTATTCATAATTGCTGTTCCTTCCAGACTAGCTTAAAGGTTAAATTTGCTCATGTGTTCGCGGATTGTCGTCTATATTGACAGCATCAATGCATGTGAACACGTGAGGTCTGCTCAGAGCGACAATTACGTCACATTCTGACAAGTCGAAGTGCTGACTAAGCATGCTGCAGAAACAAAAAAAGGACTTCCCGAACCTTCAATAACCGTAGGGGTTCTTTAAGAAGCTAGACGTCAACGATTGCAACTTAACGCCAATTTTGACTGTCGTTTGGCGAAGAAAATGGACATGTTATACTGTACGTAGATCTTGTTTTTAATCCGCCCTTGGTCATGTGTTTTTCTCATTTCTTTCTATTCCTAGCTTAAATGTTGATGTCATTACGTGTTACCAGAGCGTCTGAGCGTCACCTACACAATTCTATAATGCGGGTTTTCTCGACGTTCTTGCACATTCAGCACTATTAACATTCCTATATACAAGTTTTTCTCTCAGTGTTAAAAAATCTCTTGATGTTGTAATGATTAACATTGTTCAAGCCTAACTCTTTAATTTTAAAAGGTATATTTCTCCCTATTATATGTTTGAAAAGGATTTACCAAATAAAAGCATATGTACATCCTGTATATGCATCTCGATGCCTCATGCATACAAGGGTATTCCTTGCCGTCAGTGTTTATGGGAATGAAGCAATCTTCTGTTTTCTATTAATAACAAGAAAATTCAGCAAAGCTGCTGGACACCAGACATTAAGATGAAAACCACTTACTGACAGTCCAACAACCACGGGGAACGGCTCCTGCACACTTGAATTTATTCTTCGAATATAAATGGTATTGAATTTATCGTTTAGAACATTCTTTTCGCGATCAATATCCTAACATGTTGCACTAGTGGCATTCAATCATTGTTCCTAGGCTAGAAAATACTTTTTTAACTGCACGCCTTTAAAAAGGTCTACACTTTGGTAATTAGTACATGATTTACGTAAAACATCATTTATAACTATTGAAATTTTTACAAATAGTTTATGTGATAATACACTTTTCAATAAAATATCAACTATCACCGCGGTTTAAGTGTCAACGGTAGCCACTCTTTGGATAATAAATGAAACGTTAATACCTGGTTGAGGATACTTGTCAAAGAACTTATTAACACCTCTTGAGTTAGCTACGAAGACACACTTCGCCAACACGCTGTCTTTTTATGGTTGTTATCGCATATTGGTTTTATACGAGTGGAATATATACATGTACATGTATATAGTATCCAACGGGAAAACCATTACCTTTTCTATTTACTACAGCTTTTTAAGTCACGTGACGCAAATACCGCTATAGAAAAATGCGGGAATTTGTAGCGTACTATATATTTGACGCTAGGTTCTAATAACGTCACTAAATGCAATTCTGCCGTTTGCTGCTATTACATGGAAAGATATTATAAATTGTGTAGTTAAATATATATAAATACCATAATGTATGTTGCAAAGGTGGAACAAAAAAGCCAATTATAATGCTGTCGCTTCGTCTGAACTTCAAACTGATAAACTTTGCAGTAAATAGAAAGTAATTATAACTACCGTTCTGATTTGACAATATTAAGTGATATCTCCACTTGTAAAGATATAAAATTTCGTAAATCCTCACTTCAGTGAAGTGATAAGATTTTATCAAATGAAGAATTCATGATATTTCACAGTTTAAAATTAAATAAATACGAATATGGCAGGGTTTCTGTTTTTGTATTTTTGAAGATAGTATGCGGCCACACTTTCCAAAGGGATTAAACATGGGGAAGCACCGTAAATGGACAAAGTGTTTACATATCAAACCCTTGCGGCGCTTATGGATTTGAAACAAATCCAAGAAATAATACCATTTCAAAATCAAGCCAGTTGAAGCAGCTTTAAACGAACGTGACTAGATGAAGTAGCTTGGAACGAACGTGGCTGGATGAAGCAGCTTGCAACGAACGTGGCTGGAATAAGCAGCTTGGAACGGACATGGCTGCCAGGATGAGGCAGCTAGGAACGAACATGGCCGCCAGGTTGAAGCAGATACAAAATGTAGGAACTAATCTGGCTGCCAGGATGAGGCAGCTGGAAACAAACATGGCTGGATGAACCTGATGGGAACAAGCATGGCTACCAGGATGAAGCAACTCGGAACCAACGTGACTTAACTCAACTCTCCACTGTATATATAGATTATTGAAAACCATTCCTACAAATATTTGATTCATTATTATTGATAATTCAATACCCCGTGTCTGGCCTCTGTGATAGCAATCAGAGAAAACACAGGTTGTTCACTCGAGCATTTACTACTGAAATATAATAAAACAAGAAAAACAATATAATAAACTGCTATCGACATGCCTACGTACTCATTCAAAATACAGATAGCATGCCAAACTCCGGCAGTGCATGTAAGTGCTTATTAGGTAAAAATCAAGGATGGTTGCAAAACTTTTATCCAATTTCTGTATGGATGTTGTATAATATTTATAACAAAAAGTCGTACACTCCAATCGTAGAAGCATGATATAATCATTGTGGCTGTCTGACGGTAAATCAAGATAAACCATGAATGATACACTTTTATATCGGAGCAGAAAAAGATACAATGAAACCAATTTCATATATAGGATGACATCAATTTCATTCCATTATTGGTTTGAATTAATGATAAAAATGCATGTTACGAAAAAAACTGTCGTCGTTTTCTGCAATTTACATCAGAATTTTAAGTGATATGAACGGGCAACAGTTTAACAATTACTGAACGCGACATACTTTCGAATGAAAATGGGTCAAATTAGGTCTCGAAAACGTTTTCATGAATGAGGATATGCATGTGCATAGGTAGTTAGATAGATGGCCCAGACAATATCTCCCCAAAGCAGTCGACAGTGTATGTTACGTGACTCTGGTGTAGATGCCGCCTTCGACAATTACAGACAATATAGATATATAAGTATTTGTCTATTCCGTGTTCTGTTGGTGAATTATCGAGGAGAAAGTGGTCTAGGGAGATTTACGATTGATTCGTACTTACTGTACATTGCACTTGATGTCACTTTAAGTATTAACATGTCGAGTTCATTTAGTGCTCTAGAAAAATATCATGAATGAGTCTTCATCAATGCTATAATTCTGTTTGTTTGTTTGGGGTTTAGCATCCTTGACACAGACATGGTCATATCAGGACGGATGCCTACAGAGACACCAATGAAAAGAAAAGAAAGCAGACAGGAAAGATAGGAAGCGAAAAAGGTTCCATGTGTTACAATGGGTGCAGCAAATCCATTTTTGACTCCACATTAGTCACTTTTATGAAACACACTTTTAGTGGGATACAACAGGTTTATGCATGGTTTCTTGAATATCCCCCTAAATAGAAGACAAGGGAGAAACCACAATTCGATTCTTAAGGAGGCCCGCATTAGTTTCCCTTTTCGACCATGCAATCGACTGCAGCAGCCCTATCCTTTCCCCGAACTTGCACGGTTTTCGAGGACAGAAACCGCTCTTGCCTTTTAAATATGGTCGCGTATGATACATACATATGCCTAGTTGATATGAGATGGGATTACATTTGATATTTGCATTTGTGATGAGCCGCAAAGCAAGTGACCTTGTAGTTTTTCAGCATGTTTTGGCCACTTCCGTTTTGACAGAAATATATAATATTTACGGGTTTTACACTCGAATTAAACGCTTATCTTATTCTTTACAGAAAACATCATTGATGAATTTACAAACCACGCAGAAATATCGTATTTCGTCACTGTTCCATATATACCTACATTTTGGATACGAAACTTTTCAAGTGTAATAAAATTCATGGTGACGTCATAAGAATCAAAACGATGACGTCAATATTCACAGTAATGAGAAAGTGTATGGTGATTGCTCTTTCAGCCTCAATAGCTACAGATTATTATTTCAGATGATTACATGTGTTAGGCATTTGATAAACCAAATCCTCAACTCTAGATGCTCTTTTCATAGAAAATAATATATTTAATTGGAATTCCTTTTATATCTTCAGGATCTCTTAAAAACATTCATGAGGCATCATCAATTGAATGAATGAACGTATAGTTTGTGACGTACATTGTGATCATAAAGTTTGTGATTCAACAACATTTTATTCTACAACCTCCTATAGGACTCAATATACATTGTAAACACAGTTTGTGACACGTGTCACACATGTAAAAACAGTATGTATGACAAGTCAAACCTCCCACAGCATTCTCCTTTAAATAGCCTATAGGCATTTATATTCGTGACATATTTTGAGGGAGAAATGACAGAACGTTTACCTATTTAACGGTCACTATCTGACAGTTACATCGGATAAATGACACTTTATAGTATGGTGACGTGATAGTTAGATTGTCTCCCCTGATACTCGCAGAAAAGCATTTGTTCAATGGATTAGTCTGTTATGAGAATAGGGAGCAATTCAGCTATGAAACATGTTATATGACCGACTACAGTATATGTGATCAAATACGTTTTTAAATTTAGTGACAATGAATATCAGAAAATGGAAATTAACCTGATCTTAAACATAATGGAGACATTCGAGATACATCGACAGTGTTTACACATAAGCGCATCAATTTACAAGTAAATACCCTTACCACAGCATAGAGCAAAATAGTACAGACTTTTGTATTACTATTTTCATTGTTTAGTTCATCCAGGTACGTAGCTTGTCCTTGTTTTGAGTAGATTCGTTTAGGAGCGGATAGAGGGCATGGCCTTGCATTGGTAGGGAGCGTAATAAGTAGTGTTTTTATTTAATATTTGGTGGATCGTATAGGCGGTTACGCGCCTGATAAAGGGATATAATCCGAAACGTATATACATTTTCACCCACATTCTTGTCTCACTTAGCATTCACACCTTTTTGCGAGACACAGGTATCGCAAAACAACTAAAATATTCCTCATTTTATTGTTCTCGTTTCCAAACTTTGAATGTCATATCATTTTCTAATTTGTGAAATTGGAAAAAGATTAACTTTTATATAAAGATAATGATAATAAAACTGCGTTTATCTCATATCGTGTACATTTGACATATATCTGTTTTAACATTTCGAAAGTAGTAATGTGTAATATCCCCATAGGAACACCTCCACAAAAAGTCACAAAATATCTAAATAATTATACCACTCAGTGGCATGCAATTTCAATAAAGGTCTTTTTCCATTTTATTTCAGGTTCGGTTCGTTTAATTTTTCTCTAGTTAGAAATATATATACTATTG
This sequence comes from Chlamys rubida, assembly GCA_032359455.1. Classification (NCBI taxonomy): domain Eukaryota; kingdom Metazoa; phylum Mollusca; class Bivalvia; order Pectinida; family Pectinidae; genus Chlamys; species Chlamys rubida. The sequence continues at coordinate 10,798 of JAUMHH010226664.1, forward strand.
GCTTCTTGGTGAATACATGTAATAGTAATATCACAAGTGCACATTGAATATCACGAGTTTACTCATGAGTGTGCAGCGCGAGTAAAAACATGAAAAATATTCAACCTCCCGAGTAAAACATATTCTATATTGATCAAGAAAGCCCTCCAAATGTGTTTATTACGTTTTTCTTTAGAAAATGATGGACTACCAAGACAGAAAGATCATCCTCCGTCGAAAAAATTGGAACAACGAATTTGGTTTTGCGTCGTCAAAAAAGCGCCCAAAAACCCCAAGAAAAACGTCAGTGCTATTGTGACGTCACAAACAACAATGTTCATTATTTATTATTTACATTAAACCAGGCTCTCAGATTGGTTGGTTTGTGCAAAAATTGCAAAGATGTTATTTAATTGTCAAAGTAAACAAATATACATTTTAATTTGCCCCCTAAACGTTTTGGTTCACCGGTAAAATATAACATATAAAAGAAAACCCATTTATCTCAAAGTTTTTTGTGATCCTTACTTCTACAATTTCGACAAACCGCTGTATTCCTGAACAGAAAGGTTTGCTTTGTGTTAAATCGTTTGTTTGGAGTTCTTGCTGCTGACGGATATATTTTTATATTCATTAACCTGAGTTTGCAAAATTAGATCTAAAACAAATTAACTTTCCGTTGAATTCAATTGAAACACTCCGCGTGCTATATATGGCAAGGACAAATCGGATTTATATGACGTCTATCCGATTCCGCCTACAACTTCTAATTCCCTCGCTGTTAGATGCCGACACAGTCCGGTAATCCTACGAACAGAGATAGACATGTGTCAGGTTCAACCTTTGTTGTTGTGAAAGAGAATAGTTTTTCCTTCGTAAATGATTAACATGTGTGCATTTGACATTTGCGGAAAATGAGTATCATTCTATTTGTATCATTTGTTATGCTGTGTTATAACTATTACGTTACATATACATATTCCGTCTTTGCGTATTGCAGAGTTATCTTATCTTGTGAGAAGGTATTGATTGTTACGTCATCGGTTTGTGTGAGAAAATTACGTCGTTTTCTCAAAAATTGATGACGTTCCTCTCACAAACAAATGACGTAACAATCAA
>JAUMHH010226686.1:0-11895 GCA_032359455.1 Chlamys rubida
ATGTTTTCTTGTTGTTGTTGTTGTTGTTGTTTTTTTCTTCTTCTTCTTCTTCTTCTTCTTCTTCTTCTTCTTCTTCTTCTTCTTCTTCTTCTTCTTCTATTCTTCGATTCTTCCATTCTTGTTGTCTTATCATGTTAGTTTGACTTCCGAGTTTGTGATTGTGTGATGACGATTTATTTATTTAATATTTATTTACTTTTTTATTTAATATTTATTTATTTAATTATTGTCTTATTATCTTTTATCATGTAATCGAAAATGCCGATATGATAGTTATATGCAATTTTATACTATAACTATGTTTCGATTTATATTTTATTACTTGTTACTGAAATAAAATGCTCCATAAAAGTGTTTTCATGTAAAATTGTACTCTTGTACCTAAACGAGTCAATGCTGTACTACCCATGTTTGTTTGCATAACCTTGTGTTTGGTTTGTAATCCGTATTCCCCAGTCGACAAAACACAAACGCACACCATATTTTCGAGTATTGCATTACATACTTCTCTAACGATATGTAAACACCACTGTCATTGACCTTTACAACTGAGCTTACCATACCTGATATCCAGTTTTCCCCTTATTAACTTGGTCTTTGTGTGTATTATGTGTATAGCTATGTAATTATAACGTTTACAATTGTGATTATTTTTCTTTTTACTTTCTATGGATGTTTCATATTTACCTTAGCGTCTGGGTTTTTTAAGCAAGTGTGTTAAAATTAGAACCGATCTTGTAACAGGAGCTGTGTTCTTAGATTGATCATGTACCTCTTGAACTTTTAATTATTAGATGTAGTAGCTCAGAATTGGAAATTATTTATTTACTTATAGGTATGCTTTTTATTTGAAAATAACTGGGACTCAAAAAATTCGTCGATTATATACGTATAGTTCAGCATTATCATAGGGATGCTAACATTGTTTATTTTGACACTTTCGTTAATAGCTTTTATATGAAACACAATAATCATGTTGATTTATTTTTATTTTCATTTTCATTTATTTAGTTATTTAGTTATTTTAATTATTTATTTAAAATTAAATTATTTATTTAAAATTAAATTATTTATTTATTTGTTCAATTACACTGTTAACAACACCTTTTACAGTTAACAGTTTAAGGATATTTCGATTTCTGTTTCAAAATTTGGTCAGAAATCCAGAAAAAAAATCAGACTAATACATTCGATAAATATTTTAGTGATTTAATTTATGTTATATGTTTTTTATTACATTTTAATCTCCTGGTTGTTACTCGCACGGGCCCAAAAGAGAGAAATAATGTGGTCTTAGTCTGTAATATGTATGTGTGTTACCGGGTTTACCAGTGTATTTTCCCCCAAACTGTTAGTCCCCGCCTGGTGACAGTAATATGTCTCATGCACCTCAAGTTCATACGATACGGAAGGGAACAGACGGTTTTTATTTATTTTATGTATATTTTGTCTTTTCGTTGTTAATAAATAAGATGTAATATACTACAAGATGTGTGTTACCTATCAGACGTGAGTCGGGCGTTAGTTTAGTGGAATAGATACCATATCAACATATCATTTTACTGATATGTACATTATATATGCAACTTCTCAAAATGTACACTGATTTCGAGGACCATTTGTTTTTATCGATAAATCATTATCGGCCTAGTTATTGTTATTTTAAAGTTATACGTAATTTGAAAAAGAGTTGTCTGAAACTTTCAATTTGCAATTAAGATCATATTGATTGTATTTGACTCTTGTAAATAACAATATTCGGTATTAAAATGCAAGCAATGATAAGTTATTGCTTCATCAATGGGTTCTTTACTAATTCTCTTAAGTATCTTTAATTTTAACCCCAAACGATAACAAGGTACGAGATGGTAGTATAACTGCTGTTTTTGTCAATAAACACCCAGATATCTTGTTTCAGAAATACAAATTTCTGTGTTAAAATTCTGCAAAACTGATCCATGGTAAAACCAAACTCAAGAGCAATCCATCATTGTTATACTTTGATTTGGTTTTAACAATGTTATCTCCGCTTAGAAAAAATATTTTCATTATGTTAAATGTTTGCTTCAGTGCTCATCATTTGTCATATCTTTGAGCTGTCAAAACAAACTTTCCAATACACTATCTTAAATTATATGTACAAGGATGGCCACCCTGACATTTTTCGTATTGTGGTCAACAAGATGTATTATAAAGATTGATGCATCACCTGTCAAAGTTGACACAAAACTATTCCTCAAAAATGCAGGTTCGCACAACTTTACCCACCGATCCTTGAAATGTAGCCATGAGAATAAACCCGACAAATATTAATAGATAAGGGAACATCTATCTTTTATGTATATCCACAAAAATTAATATATTATGTATTTGTCCTTATATGAAATTATTGCATATAAAAAAATCATTATTCATGCTCTGTTTTATTATGTATTAAGATGACAAGGCTATTACAAAAAACATTTAACTAAAGAGGACATACAATTATATGAACTTGACTTGTCAAAATGACAAAATTCATATTTCAGCGCATTACTTCTACTACTTGTTATCAATTTAGAATCAAATAATTTTAAATGTTTGTGTCTTAGAGGTCATTCACTTGGTAGGCAAATGATCGCTAGTCGGGCCATTCATAATGGTCTTTGCTTGCTCTTCATAATTTGAGTAAATAATAACACCTCTCAGGGTATTTTCTAAATGTGTAGTTTGGGCTTAGGTGACAGGTCTTTTTCAGAGGTTCATTTTCCCGTTGTCATATTAGTACCGTTTTTTGTAATGATCTGGTGGCGTTGAAGCGTGCATCACAATAATAGGGAAAACAGGCCATGCATGAACAAGTTGGTCATAACCATGAAGCTTCAATATATTCTAGCGCGGTTTATAGCAGAAACTAGTAAAACAAAATATTCAGTGTAAACAAAGGTTATAAATATGCAACGTTATGAGACCTAGACGGACGAAACAGCTGTATAATTCAGTGTAACTTTTTTTTTGCATACTGTATCCATAACCGAATTTTAAAAGGTGCTGTCACCTGTTTGTGTGTTATGTTCATCTTATAGGAACCCTTTTCCATTTTTTTCTGGAAACATTTCGAAGACCTCAGACATGCATCTATATTTTGTTTTCAACTTAAGTACCGCTTATTATTCCTTAATGGCCGAAATGTCATTATAATCCATATTTTGTTTATAACTTTGTTAACAAAAGTAAAGTTAACCACAATATTAGAAAGATAAACTGTATAGACAATGTAAATCAAAATAAATAAATTCATTATAAAAATAAAGCAAAACAATAAAAGCATAGGATCAACATCAAAAAAGAAAATACTATATTTTTACTATGAAATTAATGTCGTGAACAATTTTAGAAATTAGATTTGGCACTTTTAGTTCGTTAATGTCTATGATGTAAAAATGATTTTAATTATATTCCCATTGGTTCGCGATATGGAAAGAATTAGTGGCATGCATGTCCTGTTACATTTCATTACGAAATGACCTACAGCATAAACAGTAGGATATGGAAATCTAACCTCATTGTAAATTTGTATTTTTCAAAATCCCATCAATATGAGCAGTAAGCTAACCAGTGACACATTTGTTTTGTGTTGTAAAGGACAGGTCTATATCCAAATCAAGGGATATACGATTTTACCTTGCTTCTATGTGTACAGTCGAAATATAACTCAACAACTATGCCTTGTTCTTTTCATTAATCAAATGGTAATATAATAGGCGACATATGTCCTACTTAATGTAGATATTTCTTATCATTATGAAACCTTTTTGTATCATTCTGCAAGTCATCTTTTTAATTTTTTTACTTTTTATATTTTTTTAATGATGATCGAAGGCGGTCAGGAAAGCTTTATAAGAATAGCGTGGTCAACTCGGTATGGTACACACACGTAGCATTTATACTCCGTTTCTGTGCCGTGGTATAATTTCGTCTTGCTGTTAGTTGCCACTAACAGCTAATGACCCAAAAGGTGTACCACGGTCACCTTTGGCTGTTGTATCGGACAGAACATACAATCAAGGTTTAATGTTATTGTATAGTTTATATTTGTGAGCTTTTGCGAAATACCAGCAGGACACAAATTTTATTTAATCATAAACAATAGTATTCATGCTATAACTATTAGAGTATATAATCGTGATCATTGTAATGATGGATATATATAATTAGACGCATTTTTAAGTGTAGACTACGTGACACGACTAAATATTTTAATTCGTCCTAATAAATCACATTTTTCATTTTATCACATCCCAACCTCTTGGATATCAAATATCTTTTCTTAAAGTCTAAATTGTTTGCTATATGAGATAGGTCTCCGCCTCTAATTGGACCCGAGAGTTACCCACAGACTATAAATAACCATTAGTGAATAATGTAGGTCTTCATAACCTGCGTCATTCCGTACACAGTGTAGGGTAGTTAGAGTATAATTGGATAATACGATAAAGTGTTTATATTCAACTTTCAATTCCAATTAATAGAATTTTCAATGAAATTTTATATTCCACTTCACATTACAAATGCCTTTTGTACATTCCGTTTAACTAGTGTCCAAAGTAGTTCATATTTAATTTAAATGGATATTTCCCAATGACAATAAATCAAATGGATATTTCCCAGTGACAATTAATCAAACTTGTTTAATAAGAATTTAATATTGATTGGCACAGAATTGTAATATCAGAACTAATGGAATGAAACATTCAAGGAGAGTACAAAAACCTAATATGCAGTTCATACCTAACATTTTAAAGTAACATCTTGTATTATACCTATGAAATTCGAATTGAACTTAGTTTGAGCTTTTCAGATACATATTTGAAAACAATCTGTGGGCTAATAACACTTAAAATATACATTTTAAATAATCTTTATTGAGTGTTAGTACACGTTTGTCATAGTGCCAGTAAATAAGGAGTGTTTTCCCACCAAATCCTTTTAAATGCAAAATAATTATGTATTTATTTTCTCGTTCCGTAACACTCTCATATAAGTACTCTTAAATGACTGATCAACAAAATCAGCTGGAGTAAATACCATTGCTTTGTCATCACACAACAAAATATACGTTTTATAATCTGCTTTCCACAATTTTTCCTTTGCATTATAAACCTTTCCTCCGATTAATATCTATCGATGTGCACCACGGTACAGAAAGGAAATATGCAAGATTCGTTTGTGTTACACAAATACGTACCACGATACAGAAATGAAGTATAAATGATTCGTTTGTGTTATACAAAAGTGTACCGCAGTTTACAGAAACGAAGTACTTAAAATGTGCTTGACCGCCTTTGTCCATCGTAAAAATAGGTGTAAATGTATACCTGGGTTGTGTTGTGAAAAATTCCACTGCTCGTCAATCTATCACAGATATCAGAGTTATCAAATTTGACATCACTTACGGTATCAGCTTTCTCACATTCAGCAGCTCAACTTTCTCCTATGTTAAAGGCTCTGTTGGTTCCTTTGAATTACGAAATATCTCCTGTTTAAAATTTGCATATTTCTTTGCAGAATACATAATTTGATAGCTAAATAGTTTCGTAGTTTACCCAACTCTAAATAGACCCAATAACACCTTTGGCTAAAACCTGTCCTATATTCACAAACTATATGTCATTGTAGAATATCCCTGCCAAAACTATGCACAATGTATTTACGGACTTTTGGAAGTCGAAGCGCCAAAATAAGCATTATGCACACCTATCCTTAATAATCAAAGAAATAACTCCTATATTTAGTGGCATTTTCCTGTAATCATGGAACTTGTATGCATTAAGCAATTTTCCCGGAAGTAAAATATTTTCTTTCAGGTATTCTGTTTCTGACAGATTATTGCAAAATAATATCAGAATCAAATCTAACATCAAGGCGGGAAATCTAACATCAAGGCGGGAAATATAACATCAAGGCGGGAAATCTAACATCAAGGCGGGAACCACATGGGGTGCAGGAAAAAAAACTATATATTTAGATAGTCTTGGTACATTTGTATGCCTCTAATTTATGAGAGTTCGCGATGGCTTTCCAATAGTTTTGTTGTCTGCGCGATTCAAAGATAAGTATTTTTATGGGAAGAAAATGATGCATTTGGGTATTAACCACAGAAGCTATGACAAGCTATAGCTCTTTTTAGAGGTTAATTCAAGACATTTGTAGGTTTGCTATCTTGATATCTTCGTAGACAATAGGTGCTAGTATGCTAGAAGTATAAATGTCGGAGGGTATTGGACAACACATTGTCCTGGTGTACCTCGTACGAGAGATTTGTGAGTGACTCCTGCACGATGGAGTCTTGTAAGTCTGGACAACATATCATATGTTAAATCAGTTAATTAAACACTTATAATTGCAAATATAAATCCAAAATGATTCCCTAAGTAAATCTTATATAATTAGGAATAAATTACCCGCAGTTTTATAAGGTTTTCTATAGTGGGTGGATACTTTTGTCAAAAAATAATGAAACGTCTTTTAGCAATAAGTGAAATAATTTGTCTATTGATTTTCTCCAATATATTCCTTAGATCTGTATAATGTCTTTTCGTTTATTTTACTCTGCAGGGCATGGACATCAGTATTCATATCGGTCTTCTGATAATAATTGCAGGTAAGAATTATTTAATGAATATTTACTCACTTGTGCATATGTTCATTTCAATTAATTATGTATTTAATGAATGCAATGTTAAAAGGGAAAATTCTTGAAAAGATTGAAATGTTTGCTGACAAACAGACAATTTTATAAAGGTAAAATCGCACAGTGTAAATGTCACACCATTTCACTAACGTCATTACCGTAAATTACCCTCATTTTATGAGTTACTGTGAATACACTATTGTTCGTGGGATTTTCATTTTCGTTGATTTCGAGGGAAATCTTCATCCACGAATTTATAGGTCCACGAAATAATTGCAAGTTTGGTATAAAGCAATTCTCCTCTTCAGTTGGTGTATTCCACGAATTCATGTACCCACGAAATGGTGTTTTGTCGGGAAACCCCAAAATGTGGGCTACACGAAAATATCCGATTTCACAGTATACAGTTACCCAAAATACGTAACCCGTGACTAAAAATATTTACTTTTATCATAGTTAGAAACATTTAAATATACAATGCATACATATTTTTGCTTCCATCGTTTGACTCCTAATCGAGAAAAAAATATAAACGGAAAACGAAGATATATATATATATTTATAGATCAAGAATGTAAACCTAATATTTCTTCAATGATTTAATATTTGTAGCTGTGAAAAGGAAGTGATTACAGTAACATGATATAAATATTCACTAATACAGCGAATTCAGAGAATACACTTATGTCATATTATTGGCGTATGAAGCTATCTAAGTTTACCTATTATGACGTCATAGAGTTATAATGAAATGGCGTCACGTATGACGTCACAATATACACAGATTCAAAGTGGCGGAAATTTAAGGATCATTATTGACCTAGAACAGTATATTTATTTTTCCACAAGATTCAACCAAAGAGAGGAAAATTCGTTTCCATTTCAGAAGAGATTCATAAAACTGGTAACTAATTTTTTAGCTAGCAAGAGAAATCTCACACTCATTTACTCGTTTTATATATCCCTTTCTGAAACGAAAACGCATATAGGACTTACATTTGTGGTTTCTATCCTTCGACAATCAAAGGGAAATCAAGTTTGTCCAGGGAATATATAGATTATCTTTGCTACAGTAATGGCTGAGTATATCACTTCTCTATAAATTATGTATAACTAATGCTATTTTTGCACGCGAGATAAAAGTAAAATCAGAAAAAATATTGAACTTTGTTACAAAATTTCAGCCTGATCACATAAACCTTGTTTCATTAAATTTATAGTGAAGATCTTAATTTTTTATGTTTTTTTTTCTTAATTTGAAGTTAAATAACTTTTATGCTAGAAAATAAGAAAGCATTTTTCCTCTAACCAAATACGCGACACATACATGTAAATCATTATTAATAACAAAATGATCAGCTTCCGTAGAAATCACTGCAATACTCTTTGTAATTTTACTGTTACGTTTTTATCCCTCTATTTGTTGTACCTTTGTAAAGCCGAATATAATGGAATGCTCAGTGTCACGTTCTATGGTTCCTCTTTTTGTAGTGTTCTGTACACACTGTGAGGGTCTGTGTATACCGCCTTGTACTGGAAACTTCGTTTGTTCTGGCAGTTCATGTATTTGTAATACCGGTTATTATGGTGCCTCCTGCACAGGTACGTTGCCTCACTACAACATTTTGTATATTCAAGTAAATGATGTCATTAATTTCAGAAAGTACAATACAAATATTAAGATTGATGTCTTGAAATTTTTATCATTAAAACGCTATATTTCATTTCTATTATAAATACATTCCCTATTTTGTATAGTTATTGACATTGATATATTAATAAAAACCTCAAGCCTTTCTAATTAGTAATATCGTCAGTGTGTTAGTTTGAATAATAAAAGTAATGAACAGTGTCATATTTGATATATTAGATTAATGAACGGAGATATGATTAAAAACTCAAATTTCTTTACAATACCAACATAAGAATCTGTTCAAGTGTATTTTTCTTGTGAATTACTCATCGTGAAAAGAATTAAGTAAGATGGATATTATGCAATAAACACCTTTACGATGATTCTGTAACTCTCGAATGATGTTAGTCTGTCCAATTTTTGTCTGAGTATGGCCATTTTTGAATTATGGACATGCATTCCCTGCACGTTCAGGGGAAAAATAGACCTGCTTTCTCCCACTGCATGATAGTATGAGGCGGGTAAAGAGGGGAACCTGATTTTAATTAAATCTTTTTTAATTATTTTTTTATTATTCTTTTCATTAATTAATTTAATTTAAGTTTTTCTTCAAGAGGAAATTCAGGCTAAAGTTGTTGATTCGTTGTATCCATTGTCATCCTTCAAAAAAAAAGCTTTTATAAATTTTCTGTAATATTATAGTGTTTTACCGTGTTTTCTGTGTTTTTTCTTATACCCACCTTTAACCCTTTTCCCTCAGTCTTGCCTCCATTGGTTGTTAATGGGCTGTTAATATATATTGATTACAACGATAAGCAATATACATTGAGTTTTCGAAACAAAAAATTATATTTTCAAAAAACGCATAAGTTCAAAGAATATACAAGTGTCCTATTACTAATTATAGACACCTGTGAATCCAGCGGAGTAGGGAGCTGTCAAAACAGTGGAACTTGTGGGTCTTCATCTCCGAAATCCTGCTCCTGTGGAACAGGCTATACTGGGACCCTCTGTGAAACGGAGAGTATGTTCTTTTTACTTCTGAAACTCTTTTTATCCACAATAGATGTTTGCGATTCCCCATTAACGTGCCCTATGTCTTTACCATTACGTCATTTCCACGTTCTATTTTAAATAAATTGTCATAACATCGAAACTTTTATTAACGTTTAAATCATGTTAAAGTATTTATATACAATGTTTGTTTTGGTAAAATTCACACTTATCTGTAACTATGTTTAAGAGGAGACGTCTTTCTCAAAGCATATCAGGATATAATCATTATTTCGATGTTGGTTATTGTTTGTAAATTAACCAATCTTAGTTAAATATGCAAGATACAGATAACCAGTGAAATTGCTTGATATTTATCTAGATATGTAGTCTTTTATTTTATGAATATATGATGAACTACGAAGTCTCAACATCTATCTAAACAGGCCAATTACCTTAGCATTCATTTGGAAGATAACGTTATGTGACATACTCTTGGCACATAGCTTTCTATATGTGTGTAACTTGTGTGATTTATGCTTTGAGTTTAAGCCTTTTTGCCAATCAAATATCTTAGTCGACACAATCAACACTTTTTTAAAATCCACATTTTTACCTTTTAAATAGATGATATATATTAAAGTGTATGCCCGTAAAATATATACCAAATTACTTCAGTAAGTGAGTATTTCTGGACATATATAGGAATGTGTGAAGGTTTCATGTTATCAACATACTGTTCGTATTCCAGGTACATTCAGGTTTTCTTTAAGTTTTTAATACGATTTTATAAATATGCAGTTATACCTTCAGTTAAAAAAATATATTCAAACCTCTCTATAAAACAATTAATAGAAGAATCAACAGGAATTTCAATAATGTGTTTTTTATTTTTACAAAAGGGCATTATTGTAGAGAGAACATTTTTTCGGTATACATTGAAGTGGTACATTTGGGCTAGGTTGTTTTAATAGACATGTTGTGTGTGTATACGACAGATGTCATTTATCTTGGTCTTTATCATTTTGGCCTAAAATTTCCCACTTAATTTGATATCGAATTGATTTAACAAGATAGCGAAACGATATCGAATGAAACATTATCCATAATAAGTTTGATTACAACGGTCGTAACCGTATTTTGCGACTTTGTACTTACTTCATATCAAAGCCAAATTCAATATATGTTGTATGTACATTTTAATTGTAGGTAACGTAGTGATAAATACACCGGTAAAAAAGCACCCTTGTAACTGAAAGTACGTTGATCAATGAACAGAATATTATGGACGCACACATTAAAATTACTCAATGTATTTATCAATACGCTATGATTTACATTATAAGCGCAGAGGCGAAATCCATGCAACACCATTATAGTCGCTTCATAGTGCATAATCCTTGCTTTGAAAGAAAACATCAGGAAAGAAATATGTTTTCATTTAAAGTTTTTATATCAATGGATTTGTCACCCTTTAAACAGACTATCATGCTATTTATTTGAATATTATATGGCTATTAAACGTTTTCCTGCTGGGTATAAGGTTCGTGGAGGCGGGGTTCCATATTTTCTGTATAATTTTATCTTTCAAGATATACATACCTGCAAAGTTTAAGCTTTTCTATTGAAATATATATCATATCAGTTTTTAATATACGACCACATATTAAAGGCTCTTTAAGGATTTAAAACGAAGGGAAAAGTTTATGTTACAGAAATTGTATATTTATATTGAAGTTAGAATACCTTATGGTGTTAATAATAAACATATGGAAAACGTATTTTATATCATCTCATTTAGTAAAAATGTGCTTGTATTTTACATATTTATAACGTTATTGTTTAACATCTAATTATAATTGCCTTAAACATTGTTATCATGCGCATAACTGGAAGTTTAAAATGACGTTCCATTAAATTAGTACAGTATTGTATCGGTAGTATATGATCTAACAGGAATCGAATAAGTTGAAAGAAAACGTTTTCTGGTAGTACTTAATGGGATGATATAATAACATAGAAATGGCGCATAAGCTTTTATATCGAACTATTGCAAATTCAATATTTTTGACTCAGCATAACTGATAATTTGATTTAATAAAGCTTCCATGTCAAATACACTAAAGTTAGTCGGTGTTTTCTACTAATAAAAATCTATGATACATATTTCTGTCAAATTGACTTTTGTCCTCGTAACACTGTTCCATGTTAACATGGACAGTTATCATCGTAACACAGTTAAACATGGACTATTGTCCTCGTAAAACTGTTATACGTGGACTATTGTCCTCGTAACACGATTAAACATTGGATGTTGTACTCGTTACACTGTTACACATGGACTATTGTCCTCGTAACTCTGTTACCCATGGACTATTGTCCTCGTAACACAGTTCAACATTGACTGTTGTCCTCGTAACACAACTAAACATGGACTATTGTCCTCGTAACACTGTTATACATGGACTGTTGTCCTCGTTACACTGTTATACATGGACTATTGTCCTCGTAACTCTGTAACCCATGGACTATTGTCCTCGTAACACAGTTCAACATTGACTGTTGTCCTCGTAACACAACTAAACATGGACTATTG
>JAUMHH010226697.1:0-11894 GCA_032359455.1 Chlamys rubida
GTCATTGGTTTGTGAGAGTAACGTCATCAATTTTTGAGAAAACGACGTAATTTTCTCACACAAACCAATGACGTAATTAACAATCAATACCTGCTCACAAGAGAAGATAACTCTGCAATACGCAAAGACGGAATACCGGTAGGTAGTAGATCAATTTTAGTTTTGAATTAGGATATTTTGGGTTGGGCTGAGTGTATCTTACCGATATAGGACTCGTTGACTGGCATTCTGTAACTTGTACAAATGTACTGGTCATCCTGAAATGTAAAAAAATTAGAAATACAATGTAACATAGTATACTGTATATCAATACGTACGTATATACATGTCTGCCAGCTATTAGTGACTAAACAGCCGAGTCCTGCATTTAGGAAACTGTTTCCACGCTTAAACTCAGATCATGTGCTCAACTGCAAGTTTTTGGTGATTATTATTGGTAAGTAGGAAAGTACTCTATTTTATGTTTGGAGTTAAACATTTTCTCCCTTCTCATTAAGGCATGTGACAAATGTTAGAACATAGAACTAGAGTTTGATCATGTGATTTGCATCATTCAAAAAAAAACCAATTCCAAATTTTTCCTTGACTGATTCCAATATTATATTTTAAAAGTGTAATTTTAAACTTGATTTCTTAACTAAAAGTCTGAAGCCCTTATTTACTGGAAAGTGAGATTGTAAACAAATGTAGCAGTGATGTAACAGTTACCTATATATGGAACCATTATTTTGTAGTGTTGTTTTTCACATTAAAATTTGCAATTTTTTTAGGCTCCAGGAACACTCTTTTTTCCCCCTTCGAATATTATTTAATTTAATTCACAAAAATAAGCATAAATATTTGAAAAAAAGTAAAGACAATGACTGAAAGTATTCCATATTGCTTTTCAATGTACCAATTCAATATACTATTAAATCAGAACAGTAAAATACTGTACTTATATAACTTTAATGTTTTGTCCAAAACATGTCTACAGAATGAAAAGAAATTAAACATGTTTAATGAAGGAATGCAGTCGATGCCTCACATAAAACAATGAAGGAATGCAGTCGATTCCTCACATAAAACAATGGAGGAATTTCATTTCAACAACACGAACCGCTATCTGGACTATATATATATCCAGACTGAGATTCATAAGGCTGCGAACCAGAGTGATATTTTAAACTACAGCTGTTGACCCCTTTTATTGTGTACAGGTATGTTAAGACGGAGTATCAATACTTACAGGATTAGCTCTATATAACAATGTACATTGAATATGTATATATGATAGCTTACATACATGTACCACAAAAGTACATATGTATCGGGTAATAGTATCAAAAGAGAATACAATTTATTTTAAGACACTCAGATCAGAAATTTCTCACAGATTAAACCACGATTTCTTTTGGCAAGTTGCACGTACTATTTTAGACCTGACGGTCGTTTGTTAGAAACATTTCTCAAACAATTTCATACTTGCCAACTCTCTGTATTTTGAAAGGAGACTTCCGAATTTGAACCCTAAAATTGAGCATTTTCAACCAGTGAATTTGCTTAACTATTCCTACTTTCTAAGATCTGATGATATCTTCTGACTGGACAGCTCCAAAGATGCCATTTAAAAGTGTTATTTTTTCCCTTTTAAGGGTGTACTTTATTTATGCTTTAAATCGGAGTATACAAATTGTCTCCCAATTGGAAATTTTAAAAAAAGTTGTCAAGTATGATATGATATTTATAAAGTGAGGAAAATAATTGTTGATCATGGAAATTAAGTAACCACTGAAGAAAAAGATTTTTGAGACTACCCTTGAGGAGGGATTTTTTTGCATTTAAAGGAAAGATTGTCAGTACCATTGCCAATTTCACAAACAATACCAAGACAATTTTAATACCATACATAAACAGCTCCGTGACAAATCTCTTTTGATTTGATCCCGTAACAATAATTTCTTTGTTTCAAATTGATGATACAGTAGTTTTAAAACTGAGGTGAAAAGCCATATTCAGTCATCGATGGTTACATGTGTATAAATTTTAACAGGGAAATTGGTTTATAACCATTGACGTGTATGTAACTTTGCAAACAAGGGGCAAAAACTTGACACAGACTTTTATTTTTACATATTATTACAGTATACATAGAATTAAACTGCACACTCATGATCAGACAAGCTGAACATTAATTATAGGGGGCAGCACAGGTACAGTGATGTCTGATAGGTAATATATATAATATGCAGACCTTATCGCTGTTACCGGTAATGAACACTGTATGGAATGACAGTGATTAGCTATATATAGTGTACATGTACATTATTGATTACACATCAAACTCAGACTTATATATTTCACAATTATAACATCAGACCCAGCACGAAACAGTACACTACACTTGGCTGGCCATGGTCGGCTTGTATTTCAGTGATTTTATTTTACCAGTTTACAGTGCTACATTTTGCTTTAGAATAATACTCATTGTCCTTGTACATTATATTGTTGACATTCACTTATACATACTGGTAGAAATTTATTTTTCAAATACAATATCTTAACTAGATTCATTCTAGTGATTTCTGGGACGAATGAAAAATAAATTATCAAAATTTGGAGGACCTTTAGCTTACAAAACAGTCATAACCTGTTACCATGGATACCAACATGTGGGTAACATTTCACCCACACTTTGCTATTTTAAATGTGATACCTATATGGACTCAGAAGGAAGGATTTGTAATTTTATAGTAATTACGGAAGAAATTGGTATGCTATAAACTTTTACTAGACCCTTAATTCTACCCAAGGTAAACTTGTTTAAAGGTTTCAATATGCATTTTAAATAGTTCAGTTTCTGATTTAACTGCCATGATTCAAAGCCTGAAGTCAAAACCAGTCATCTATATAATATGAAGTGTTAATTATACAAGTCCTCACGGCAAAAGACTTGCATACAACAGTAAATTTACATACATAAATACTTAGTTATATATCAAAAACATCTGCTTTACTGTGATCTGTCAAATAATTTTACATTTTAGTTTCTGAAATTGATTTTTTCATACATGTACCTATATATATATATACACACAAGCTGTTACATTGTATATCATAAATAGAACAAGGTCATGTACCTAACCACGCCAAAAACATGTCCCTACTCAAATCCAACATCTGCACATATACATAATATATGTTTTGATCACCCAAAATGAGTAATGACTCTCGACTTTGACTGGACATATTTAGATCTCGTTAGTTTTTGTCCCTCCGAATTTCAGGAACAATATTATCTGACTTCTGAAATTGCTTAACCCTTTCACCCCTAAGTAACTTTAGTAGACTCTACAATACATTGATCTGGATGAGTCCATTATGGTCTACAGTGGTGAAAGGGTTATTGTCAAGGGTCAATTGAAAGCCTGCAAATGTAGAGCGAGATAATTATATGTCTGTATTAATGCAAGCTTCAAGGTATGTTGATAACTTACAGGTAATCTAAAGGTGTACAAATGCAAGTATGCTTCGTATGATAAACAACTACTTCAATGAATGGATCAATAAGTTGTTTTATCTGGTTCTGCATACATCATCCACTTACCTTATTGACGGAGACATTTTTCATCCGTAAGTCCATCATTGAATCTACTTTGGAGGGAGTCATGCTCTGAGCTGTAGCGAAAGTCACCAGAGACAGTACCACCAACATCACACTCGGTAGAGCCGACATGGCGAGGTCCTTTGGTTTATAGGTTTTATAAAATTCCACTCCCAAAATATAAACGTGGATTGTGAATAAGTTTGAGCACGTTAAGGTGTATTACATAACCTACGCTGCTACATTTAGCTTTTCCCTTGTCATGTGGTGAAGTGGTGGTGTCACACGTACACAGGCTAGGGCACACCTACAGATTATTGTGTCTCCGGGAGCCGGGCCTGAAACGAAACAAAATATGTAAATACAGGTTAAGGAATCACACACACATATATATTTATATACTATGTATAAGGTACCGGTACATATGATGTTACCTTAGATACCAATTATTTGACCTAATTTTTATCTACAAACAACTCCCAATTTATACTGGACTCTTGCTTATTCATTAAACAGTCTCTAGAACTGAGGAGAGTGGGCTTGCTGACAGTATAAGGTATGGACTTTGCAGCTAAAAATGTTTAAATCAAATTTTCTATTTGAAGCCATGTTAATGTATACTAGAAATAGAAGCAATCGCTTTGCGACGTTTCTACATGTACATGTCTATGTATGTATTTCAGTGTTTTTCTATTTTGCCTTCAAACTACTTTGTAGTTACAAATGTGCAAATACAATTTTGAATTTTTATAATAAGGAACAGGTAAAAACTGGGTGTTTATAAATGGCAAACAGCCCGCACAAGTCAAGCAACCAATTCAGGTAGAAAGAATTTTGTTAAACAAATCAAATTGTGGTCAATTATAACAAATAATGTAATCATTTTCACAACCATTTTCTTTCTCAATACATAACTAGGTGGCTATTATAAGCTATACACAAATGTAGAAATACACAATTGGAATTACCGTCTCCTATTTCTATGAGCACCACTTAGACAGAAACAGTTATATTTATCATTGGTACAAAGTGACCTTGAATTATGAAGACATCCTGTAATACACATCCGACATATAATTTCAAGGTCCCAAAGGAACGACAATTTGAATTTCCACCACTGGGCTTTTATGCATCCAGGGTCTAAATATGTCACAGGTAGCTTACCTGTATATATATATAGCTATATGGCAAAGTCCGACTACAGTCATATATCTCAAATGAAATTAAAAGGAGATAAGTCAAGATAGAAAAAACTAGTGAACTTCTCCAGCATTTTGTCTGCAGTTTGGACAAGGATCCTTCTCTATATTAATATTAGAAAGTTGCAATGCCTGATACATTACCACTCCTTACATTTAAGTTATCTGTTCCTAAAATTATGAATCTTTTCCAGGGTTAGGGGGCTCCTTATGTACATGTAAATAACACTGCAGTATTCCTTAAAGATAGAAATTTTTGTTATCATTTTTTACTTGCTGATGTTAGAAATGTTTTACTATGACCAGTCCATACAGATTTGTCAGTTCAGTCTGAAAATGAAAACAGTACAGACAAACCCATTGACATTACAATCAGTGTTCCTAGAAAATCAATATCTAAGCATTTTCACCTCTTTTCTAAATTGTTTCAAACACCTCAATTATCATCACGTATACAATTACCCGGACAATTTAGCTGGTCGTTGTCGGTGATGCTGATCAGTACAAGTACAGAACTTTATTAATAAGGCCAGATAGCTATACACTTTAAGCTTATACTATTGTACATGTATCCGTATCAATTACATACATAATATATAGCCTGCAGGGATGTAGATGTTAGATGGTAGGTGATAATCAAAATCAATATATGCCAAGCTATACTTTTTTTTTCTGCAAAGACAAATGAGTAGGCTGGTGTAAAGCAGATCCATCATCTTCATGACTCATGCTCAGCTAGGGTAATAAGCTTATATACTGTAATCCCTAATGACCAACTTCTATATATGGTCATTATCCCCAGCTTAACATGTTCTGTATGGTGTCAAGTTCATATAATATCTTGGGATCAATACCAGTCAAGGTCAAATGATCTCCAAGGATCCATATACCAGTCAAGGTCACATGATCTCCAAGGATCCATACATGTCAAGGTCACATTATCTCCAGGGAACCATACAATTATCTCCAAGGATCACTATACATATCAAGGTAACATGATCTCCAAGGATCCATACATGTCAAGGTCACATTATCTCCAAGGATCCATACATGTCAAGGTCACATGATCTCCAAGGGTCCATGCATGTCAAGGTCACATGATCTCCAAGGATCCATAAATGTCAAGGTCACATGATCTCCAGGAATTGAGTAACGTCACTGAGGTCAAAATAACTGAAATATATTTCTTGTTCCCCATTTGAAAGCATGACATAATTTATACGTATATATAATGGTGTATGACACATCTGTTCACCTATTTATTTGCACAATTATGATCTGTTTACTATATATATCTACACATAAATCAAATATATACATGTGTTGATACCAAAAAGATTAATTGTCATTTTAGTATGCTTCCCTGGAGCTTTATAGCCATATATATAGGTTTCTCACATTACAATGATCACCAGACCCTTTCAGATATCACATGACTTTACCATGTATATATATAATAAACTGGTGTAAAATATAGTCAGATAAATAGTGTACTGTTTTAGACTCACATCTACTGTATTGATTTCTATTTTTTACAGTGGCATTATATAATTATTAATCTAATATATATACATGTTAAACCAAGTGCTTGTGATGTGATGACATACAAGATAATGGGATCAAAGGCAAACATATGTCTATAATAAATGTATATTACTAGCTTTTACTACATATGATGTTTAAATATGAAATTCATACATAGATTTTGTATAATATAGAAAAGGCTTGTTTTTTTGTCCATCGTTAGATCTTATTTTTTCTACACTTACCTAACGTTTTAATGATTTTTTTTAATTATTGAATAATATCATACAGCTGAATAAATATTTAACATTTCATGAACATTACTTAACACCTATGGATTATTGTATCCATCAATTTCATGTTTAAAGATAGACTCCAACTGATTTTGAGCTAAATTTCATTATTTGAAAACATGATGCGGCTATTTTCTTATAAGTATTTATATATAGTTTAAGTAGTTCAGAACTTTATGAAAATACTACCACCGAACATATAAATAGTCAAGTCATGCACTTTCACCTTAGCTGTCAGGCAATTCAATTTATAAATATAATATATATCAACAATAATATATATTTATAATTAGACGACACACAGGAAATCATGTTTGTCTGCACAGTCCCTGATGTTTTTGTGCATTATGTAATTGTCATAATTGCTGTTGACTGCATGTCATATTTGTCTTAAAAAGAGCAGGCGGCTCTGAAATTGGACAACTATGTGTCTGCACGTGTACCTACACTTTTTGATTAATGCCTTTTACAGTTTTTATAGCCATGTAAAAATATAGTTACGTGACGCATACAAGGTACATGTTTCAGCATCTACAGTGTACATTGTACAAATATATGAATTTTTATGCAATCATATGCAGATTTCTACATCCTTTATGCATACATGTATATCTTTAATATATAAAAATATGCATACTGTAGGAAGAAATTTATATTTTTTTGATAAG
Source organism: Chlamys rubida (assembly GCA_032359455.1). Classification (NCBI taxonomy): domain Eukaryota; kingdom Metazoa; phylum Mollusca; class Bivalvia; order Pectinida; family Pectinidae; genus Chlamys; species Chlamys rubida. Next base: position 7,268 of record JAUMHH010226697.1, read on the forward strand.
CGGGTGTTGTTATAGGTCTCTGATTCTTGGTCGAGGAGTTTCACCTGACATGTAACAGCTGCAGTGAATTACTCAATTTTCATTAAAACCTATTCTACAAGGTTATATAAATATATTTCTGTTGGTTTTTAACTCCTATAATAGAATTATGTATAATATAATTGTTCTCAGTAGCTGAATTACAATGTACCGGTAGTATTAACCTTTTGCTCATTTTCAGTAATATTTTACTACTGGAAAGATAAAACTGTCATGTGTATTTTCCCAAAGTATTAGAGAAGAAAGAATAGAAACCTGCATGTGATCATGTTTTAAAAGCACAACAGCTTTTCAAAAAAATGAAATGATCTTAATATAAATGTTGACTCTCAAATTCTGAAACGAAAAAAAACAGCAACGATACATTGTAAATAAATAAAAAGACTACACAATATACAAATATTGGGATGGTGCTAATATAAATACCCGGTCTCTTCTGTCACGACTGGGTATTAATTTGATCCCATGCCTTGTAATAGAGCAAGCCCAGTGTGAATCGACACACCGGCCGGGCAATTTTAGAATTAATTGACAGCAAATTGGTCCGCATTCATACATAGGAATTCAGTTTGAACTATTTCTGTTGATATCCTGTATAACTTGAAGTTAAACTATGCCTAAAATGTCGTTAAATTGTCAAGTTAACGTAGCAAGTGCAATCAAAATCTGAATTGACCGCCATGTTGGAAAGTTTGTCTAGCTCTCTCCGAAATAGGTCGCACGGCTATATATGGGTGTCATGACCAGATATGGGCATTTTAGTAAACATGGCGAATACTATATTTGGCCATGCAGGCCATATATAAAAAGGATAATTGAGATAACATCATGTGTGATCTGTCATGGCGGCCGTTTCTAATTTTTCCCCAAGCCGTCAGAAAGCTAGTGTGGTGTGTAATAACTTGTTCAATGTTACATTTGCATTTGTATATAAAATAGAGCAGATCGATGGATGAGAAACAAATATTAACATAGCTTCAATTTCACCTATACCCTTTGTAATTCAGTCTCACTATATCAACCCTGTTACTATCAGCTTTAGTATAAGATGGCATGCCATGATGCCTTATGTGACTCAAATTGTAGATGGCTATGTAAGAAATACAAATCAACTGACACCATCATGTTGACTAAGAGGAGGTTGTAAACAATGGGGATCACCTATTGTTATCAATTGCAACAATAAACGTGACAAATACAGTGTATAACTACTAACAATCATAATGCAATTGAAATTTTCAATAAATAGATGAAATCAAAATCCTGCAGTTATCAATCTACTGTAATCAGTCATTATTGGTTCAATGATAAAAAGTTTTAAGTGTGTCTTGTTGACCTGTTGCTCATGCTGGGCCTTGTTGAGATCAATTTGTTTTTATAAAAGTAACTTTATATGATGCCAATTAACCTGTTAACACTTACAGGCATTGGCTAATGTAATCTTTATAGTTATTACAGATACATATATTCCATTTCCTACACCTTAGATGGCACCTCGACCATATCTGTGGCGCGATCCAGAGGAACTAAGATACATGTGTATGTTACCACGCGCCTGAATTACGTGACAATGAGAATGTAGACCAATCTTATAATCAGATTTATCTAAAACCAACCAGCTGGCCCTTCGCACACGTTATCTAAAAGCATTGACGACCATAAAGTGAAATGTAAGTGTTACTGCTGTATTTACCCAGAACAAGGAAAGCAGCGAACCATTTCTTTCTGTCCACGGTACAGTCTGTACATAGATTACATTTCTTCCATGGTCGTAATCTTGTCGTCAATTGTCAATAATCAACTTCATATCCGCTTACTGTCGATTTCTGATAAGGGAGATAACTCTAACCCGGAAGTGAGAAACCAGGTTGCATTAAAATGTTTACGACGTGTTAAAAAGTGAGTGAGCTAGATCAGAGACCTATACAATGTAGTGTATATACGTTTCTTGGTAGATTCATGCCATTTTATCTATATAAAGATAACAAGCAATATGGTTTCATGATATAGCCACAATAACAGTAACTATACAGTTTGATCCACAGGTAATAGACACAACATATCCTATGCCTATATCTAATATGTAATTAGTACTAATTACATATTAGATATAGGCATAGGATATGTTGTGTCTATTACCTGTGGTTTGATCCTTACTTAGCATGGTATAACACTGCACTACTATTCTAGTTAGTTTCACTCGGTAAGCAATTATTGAGTCCACTATAGTCTGGTTAGTGTATTGTATCTTTGTCTCGGTAGAACGTATTACACGACGCTCATTGAATATATGTTCCCAGCGATTTTGATTTGCTGTAATGAAGATGACATTCATGGTAATTGGCAAAATTACAGAAAACTTGAATAGCTAGCTACTATAGTCTATGCTAAAGACAGAAACATTTGAAGACAATGCGTTAGAAAGAATACATTAATGAATAAATATATATTATCTTCCCTCGTGTCTTGCAACGGATGTATAAGGTATCTATAAATCCTACAGGAGGCAAATAGCTGTAGATCTTGATCCAATATATGCAAAAGGCAGATATTTCTAAATGTCTGTACTTTTGACTATTTTGTATTTAGGGAGAAAAACATTTTGAAAAAAAGTATTTCAGTTGCTCGATCGTTAAAATGCACAACGGGTTTTTGTTTGTTTAAGTCAATGCACTCCCAATTTATATGTAATGCGCATCAGTAAATACGTGTCAGTACGTGTTATCTGAAGTTCGTCATATGAACTGTGAATACCAAGTACTTAACTGGTGCATTACAAAATGGCAATACTTGCGTTTCTTGCATGTGTAATAATCACATAATAAAATATGTATCCTACATGTACCACCTTTTTAAATGTGAAACATAAAGATTGAGCTGTTTTTCAACCCGAAAATACATCACGATGCATACATTTAAGTGTTCTGACTTTAAATTTTCCCTTTATTAGATAATATTTTAGTTTTGTAATAGATGTCTAAACGTTAAGAAATTAAAAATTTCAGATTGACTCATAAAGTCTTTATCGGGGTATTGCCGAATGGTACATGTACTGATGTTATGAAAATTATCAAAAGTGACCCATGATGTTTATTGTATGAATTATTCTTGAAATCTTGAGTACATTCTGCACGTATATAGCGTAAGGAAACTTCAGTTACCGCCATTTATAGCCGAGAAATGATTTGTTTTTTAGTCGTTGACGTAGTATAGCCTAGTGATGCCTTATCTAGTCGTCGGGACCTGGACCTTTTCCAAGGCTGCTGTTGCTACAGCCGCACACTGCCTACAACAGAACCTGTCTTGTACGGACGCTATTGAGAAGGGGATCAACCGTACGTGTGTATACGTATTTCTTAGATTGAACATATATATTTTTTTAAATCATATTTTCCACTCGGACTTTCAATCTCCGATGTAAGTGATTCTGTTGTTGTTTTGTTTGTAAAACGCAGTATTATTTACTTGTCTTACCTATCAACAGTAATTAGTTAATTACCACGATAATGAGACATAGATTGTAAGAATTGGTGAAAAATTGGTTAATTAAAAGAAACGGTGTAACGTATGGTCGACTATACGTACACGGCAACAGAAAGATTCTATAAACTCAAATAGAACCTTGCATTACGGGAGACTTACCTTTACAAGGAAACTGAACTTATTCCCAATAGATCACTCGTAGATTTTCGAATTTCGCGACACAATGTAATTTCCGAAAGTTTCTTTCCTCACAGTGTATATTTCTGTACGTTTTCCAAAGTTCCCGTAATGAATAAATCACAAAACTTCCAGTTCAAAAGTTCTCCGGACAATGGGTCATTCGTTCTTCCTAGTGCACGTAAGAGATGGTATGATCCCCGTGGCTAAACTGTCAGTACACAGCGTGGGGAATCCGGATCAATAAATCGAACGCGTCACAAATCGATGACTGATCGGTTCTGTTGTAACAGCTCCGGGCTGACAACTGTAAACCAGTCCTATGTACGTGTATATGTACGCCGGAACCGTCAAAGGTTCGCCGGGTCTGTCACTGTCCACCCTTCCCGGTCCGAGTGTCCGCGTGTACCCCATCCATCAAACTGACCAGTGGGGGTAAATAGTAGTGAGGAGACCTAATAGAGCACGACTCTATAAACCTGATAGAGAGAGTATCGACATCCACGGGGCTGTTTGATTGCTGAAACATCTCTAAATCTCCACGTCAATATTTGTCGCACCTGTTGAAGGACGTCATTAAAGTGGTACACAGATGTAGTGGAGGGTTCATATGGGGCGCTGTTTACTGTTTATTCCATATTTTCTAATATAAAAAAACGCATAAAAAAATTCTGAGCTCACAAAGGTAGGGTCAACGCCTATGAAGATTTAACATTAGCGTCGGCCCCCGCTTGGAATTTCAAAATAAGTTAACTCCAAAAAGGTTTGGGTATATGAAGCTTAAATCAGGAGCAGGTAGTTTCAGAATTCATTTTATGATAAATGGGACCTCATTGGCTTACACCTGTGTGGGTGTTAAAGGTGCGGTAATACAATTCCTCCTAGAGCATTTAAATGACACAATTACTATAAAATTATATCATCATCG
>JAUMHH010226708.1:0-11892 GCA_032359455.1 Chlamys rubida
CGTATTTTCTTCATTCTTTTTTAACACTTTTATTCATATGTTATAGCTATGTGTTATGGTACATCTGATTTTCCGAAATATTAGATCAGAATAAAAACAAATGTATGTAAATGCTTGTTTTTTTATACATCTGAAATTCTGATGCATGTCAAAATAGAAGTGTGACTTTTGTGCTAAAATTGCTGTACTTATGAATAAAATTGTTAAAAGACAGATAAAAAAAAAAAAAAAAAACACCGCTTACTTCTACACCCACCCCCCACCTCTCGATTCTTTTCGAACCCCAATTCTTTAGGTTTGGTTAAGATACTTATCAACACAATTTTGTAATATTATTGTACGGTTGTAATATGTATTTAGGCACAAAAACGACAGAATTGTTGACATAATTGAGCCAATATATAACAAGGTCACAGTGAACTACTTTGTGCTACTTTTTTCGGACATTTTTAATATTTGTTTTAGTGTTACGCAATACACCAAAATGATGAAGAAACTTAAAACAAATAACATGTAGGTTTGTAAAAAAGCGTCCATTTCTGATTTTGGTCCCCGACTTTACCCCCTCATATCTTGGAATGGTCTCCAAGCTGACCTTAATATCATGTCATATCATGATGGTATAACCCTAAAGTATGTATATACAAAAAATAAAACTTATCGGTGATAGCCACCAGGAGGCCCAAATTGGCACTCCTCCTTTGTCAAAGATTTTCGAATATCTGCTTGAATTAGATTAAAACCATAAAATCTCTTTCTAGAATAACATCTGTCCATTCAAGCTGTGTACTGATGTGTACCGTTCTAACCATTTAAGATTCAGATCCTTTAAAGCTTTGTTATTGTCCCTTCTTGTTATGCCCATTATTACTTTACCGTTCCTTGGCCGTTCAGCAATAAAACAAACATACAAAACAATCGCAAGAACCGCCCAATGACAATACCAATGTACAATAAACAATATGTGTAATAACAATTTTTGTATTCATACACTTTTCGTTTTTGACATGCCACTACTAATGTGAAGGATTTCATAAGTATTAATCTGTTGAGTCTGAGTGACGTGTATAACAAACGTCAAGAAGATTACCTAACAAACCGTGCGAAGGGAATTAAGTAAAGTGGAAATCTGATCAAAATGCAGCAAGTAAGCGTCTGACAAGGTGAGTTTAACAATTTTGTTATTAACAGCTTATGCGGTAATCGAAAATGATTTTGAAATTTGATGAAACTAGACATGACTGTCTAAAACGTGCTTAATCGGTAAAACTTTCTTGGCCGCAACACGTTTTGTTTGTGCTCACCAACTCCGTTTTTATCTGGCGTTATGTAATACATTTTTTGTCCACTGCTATCAACTTCTTGTGTAAACAAACGATCATTTGAATGCTTTGAACACTTGAGGTTTTACAGAAAGGTAAATACTATGGGGGTATAGGTATTTGTTTTTATTTTCTCTCTACGTTTTGATAACTTTTATGTTTCCCAGTATCTTGGTTGGCAAAACCTGTTGGCCACAGTGTAAGGGTAAGAATTTGCTCTATGCCGAGGCCGGAACGTAACACAAGCCTTAGGAAATGTAGTTGTTATTCCCTGCTTACGTTCAGCATTTGTGCTTATCTCAGCAACTGGTGTACCCGTTTTCAGCATAATGTGACCAGGTGGATTTCTGTGCTGAATTACTTCGGCATAGTATTTTAGTGAGGTAGTAAGTCTGCATCAGATCCGCGCTATCGCAAGAAAGCAAGTACACCAACATACCCTAGTTCCAGCACACATCCACACAAGCAAGCATTAATAACACATGAGGAGCCGCGTCCTTAAATTACCTGAGCTGGGGTTTTTAGTGGGACGTTAAACAAAATAAAACGAAACCTAAAAACAAAACCTTTGAATACTTAATTACCATATTTGGGAAATAACTTCACATCAACATAAATAACTTAACCATTCGTTGGTTTACAGGATAGAGAAACATATTCGATAATACGGCTCTTATAATACCTTATGTTAATCACTTATTTCTTTTCGTTTTAGACGGGATACTGAAGAAAATCTTCATGTAATCAAGCAATGATGGATAATATGAAGAACCGCCTTTCCGTGCTCCTGCAATTGATTCTGGCTCATCATATTTCCCGTTCAACAGCTAGCACTATAAATCAAACAACTGGAAATGCAACTGCCAAAGATTTGGAACAACTACAGGCGAACTTGCTCAGTAACTACTCCAAGAATAATTTGCCAGTCCTAAATCTTAGTGATACAGTTTTTGTACAGATGCGTATGTTTCTCCTTTCTATTAACGATTTGGATGAAGTTTCGGGAACTGTCACTTTAAGCGTGGGGTTTGATCTAGTTTGGCACGATTATCGCTTGGAATGGACGCCGAGTGACTATGAAGGCTTGGAAATGGTGCGCTTTAAATCTTCAAATAGTGTTTGGACTCCAGGAATTTTTATGGTATCGTCAGCAGAGAACCTAAAACCTATCCCTACCTCTGATTTTCCTGCAATAGTAACAAGTAGTGGTGTTGTTGCAGTATCACCTGGGCAACTTTTAAAATCTTCGTGCAATTTAGAAATGACAAGATTTCCTATGGATTCTCACACTTGTTCACTGATAATGCTGCCTTGGGGATATTATATGAGGGAATTGCAGTTAAAGGCCCTATCACCAACGTTTAATTTGCATTTTTTCACGCCAAATGGTGAATGGGATTTGGTAAGCACAGACGTAAGTAAATATACAGAGTATGGAGATGTCTATTCGTTGCTCGCTTTTACCATGGTACTGTCAAGAAGGTCAGCCTACTACACTATATCATTAATCATCCCACTTTGGCTCCTGTGCTGCGTTGGTCCATTTACATTCATCGTACCAACAGGTGAACGGTTAGGCTTCATGATGAACGTATACCTCTCCTTGGCAGTGTATATGACACTTGTTAGTGATAACCTGCCCACGATTTCCTTGTCAATGCCAAGTCTGTCTTACTTTCTGTTGATGGCAATATTTTACAGTGTCGGATTGGTTTTCGCCGTGATCTTGGTCAATCGTTTCGAGGATGTTGATGACGTGAATGAATTTCCGAGTTGGTTGAGGAAACTTTTCAGATGGACAAAGAAGAAAAAGAACAACGCTGTTGGCAGTGAAAAAGACACGTCTGATAATAGAGTTGCTGCCTTAGACCCTGATCAGGAAAACAGCGAATATGGCTTTCCAGAAGAGGTTAGCAAGTCAGATGTATTGAACTTCATTGACAAATCGATGTTTATAGCATCCACCTTAGTACTCTTGGGAATTTCCATCGGGTATTATTTTGCATTTCAGTATTAGAGAAGGCATTATGACATTAACTTTGAACTCGTTTTATATGTAGCGGATATTCATTTTGTATGTATAAGATTTGTTACTTTAAGCGTGGGGTTTGATCTACTAGGACATCATTATCGCTTGCGGTAGACGCCGACTGACTCTGAAGGCATGGAAATGTTGCGCTTTAAATATTCAAAAAGTGTTTTGACTAACCCTAACCCTGCCTCTGAACTTTCTGAAATCATAACAAGTAGTGGTGATGTTGCAGTATCACCTGGGCGACACTTAAGATTAGTGTTGTAGCAAATGATTAAATAATTTCAGTAATTCAAATCGTGTTTCACGCTCAACGAAAAATATCTGCTTTCACCAGTAAGCAAATGAATGCTTTACATGTATTATTACATTTCCAATGGAATAATGTTTTTCCTCAAGATATAGAAATTATCCCTAATGTAAGTTAGGGATAAGTTAAGCAAGGTAAGTGATGTTGCTCTGGACTGTTATCATGTTTCTCATTTTTTTGGCATCGTTTTAACCCGTTGCTGTGGTATATCAAACAGATAAAGTTTCTATGGTTTAGTCGTTTAATAAAGCCTTAACAATGTCTAGTTTTCAGTCTTAACATTGAGCGCTCTTTCAATCAGGTAAGGTTTGGTTTATCTTGTTTAACGTCCTATTATTAGCTAAGGTCATCTAAGGACGTGCCTCCATATGTGTTGTGTATGCGTTTATGTGTGTATGTGTGCAGGAGACAGGATATATTGGTGTCTGCCTCCTTCTGGTAACGCGGGATTGATTCCGACTTTATAGTGCTATCTCACTGAAATACCATGCCAGAGGCATTCACGCAGGTAAACTTACTGATTCTTTATTATTTTATATCTTATTGCATAGACGTACATTCACATTCTATTTACATAAACGTTCACATGCATTTGATATTACATAAACATATAATGACATTCTGTATTACATAACATGTAAACAAAAGTCATTCTACATTACATTAACTTATAAACATGTTATATATATCACGAAGGCCTATAAACACATTGTACCATATAAAGACGGTTAGTACAAGATCTTGAACAGAGACGCATAAACCAATACAGTAATATATATATATAGCGAGTGTTTATTTTATATGATTTAAATTACAAGATTCACAACAGTCTCTTTATCTTTGTTTGTTTTTACATAATACGAAGCGAGGGAAAATAATAATCCGGATTTTATCGTGTTACGATTTTACACTTAGTTTTTCTATTGACCAGACTCTACATGATCTTACTGGTTCTATCCCCAGCTGAGACAAACCAGTCGTAAGAATGGTTACTTGTTGATCTGTGTTAAACAGCAGCTTCGAATGGGCTTCGTTGTTAGTATAATGAGGCCTGGTTGAGTGTCTTTCTACTTCGTCAATGAAGGAGCCCGTAAGTGCCCATTATCGTGGGACACCGCCTTGATATGACCTTAACTCCTGCAAAGACCGGGATGTTTCACAAATATTAAAAGAAAATAAACAAATGATTTCTTCTGTTACGTATCGGATGTTCGTCTTTTGACATTTTGAAATTTAATTAATTGAATAAATTTTCGGACATTCAGTTTTCTCTACATGGACATACCCTGTATATTACATTAGTTCGTTGATGTCCTGTATATTACATTAGTTCGTTGATGAAGCTTTTATGTACAAGTTCATTGATCAATTCGCTAGTGAGGATGTAAAAACATTCCAGCCTACTATACTTATCAGAGTGCTTTCAAAGTGATTAAAACCCCAAAAACAAACAAACAAACGTTAAAACGTTACACGATTGAGGGACATCCAACAAAGCCGTATTATAAGGGTATTGTGCTTATCAGGGGCGTCTAGACAATATTTTACACAGGAAAGTGAATATACAAATGTGAGACAAAAAATGGAACGTTCCAATTATTCAGTGAGGCAGCAAATCATTTTTTGTAACTTGTATATTCCTCCATCAGAACGTACAGATATCTCAAATCCTGCAAATCTACCTTTTAACAATTTCATGTTATCAATCCGATAGTGATAATTGGTCATTAAGACATTAATTGACACTCAAGTGTCAAACGTACAAGGAAACTATATAGAAGAGAGTTTCCAGCTAAAGGCTTACGCATGCAGACTTGTTTAATTCACCTTGTGTTGATGTAGAGTAAATTAATTGTATTTGAAAAAATATATATGTAGGATCTTACATGGGTTTCCATTTCAAATGAGATTTATGAAACGAGTCTAAAAATGTTTAGAGGCTCGCGAGCTAAAATGAAAAATTCGTGACGAGTTTCATAATTTTTAAATGAAATGAAAATGGGTGTTAGATCCTTTTGATCACATCATCAAGATTTGTGGCATTTATCAGTGTAAAACGACAATTTTCATGCAACCTTGAAATGTAAAATGCCGCCATTTTGACTCCAGTGCGTAAGTATTTGGCAACGGAGTCGTACATTATTTTATGCAGAAATGTTGCACTTATCTATGTTTAACGGAAGAAATGACAAAGTTCCGCGTTGAAATGATTTTATTTTACAGGAATATACATCACAATAACATTTTTTACACAACCAGTCTGTAGAAAGTACAGACCCCAGACCAACTGTATGACTCTAACGCTGTTAAAGGCCATCGTTACTTGCCAATAATGATGTTGGGTAGGTGGCCCTTAAGGTAGGGTAGCTTATTTAGCCAAATGTCGACCCTAGATCTGTAAAGATGCTGGTCTTGTGTAACTGTGGTATCCAAGGTGACATAGTTCTGTCTGCTTACGTCATATGCATCCCACCTCGGTACGTCGTTCGAGTTCGGATTTCTAAAGGAAACAAAGTAATATTAAATTATTTCTGATTTGCTACATTTTGTATATAATGTACTGGATTATACAAACATTCATTCTAGTTTATTTGAGATAGTGTGGCTGAGTGAAAATGAAAATCTTGGAATCTTTGAGATGTAACAAGTCATTTGATTGGTCAACCAAAATAATATGCGACTGTATTACCATGTTATAACTGTCCGCAACTTTCTAATTTGCATATGAAGCCCGAATGGCACTTGAAAATGACGTCTTTGACCCCGACTGACCAAATCACATCATGAAAGTATTAATGACGCCACACATAAGATCAATTTAATGCCGCTTCAATTTGAATGTTATTGACGACACCTATTCACGGCAGACTGATCCAGTAATACTGCACAAACAAACCCTACATATATTAATAAAATCATCGTTTCTTTCGGTATTGATGGTTGACAAACGAGGATAACGTTACTCACTTTGCGACAGCCCAACCCCAATTTACCGCCACAAATTTCAAACTGAATGGTTCTCCGCTAATCTACCGCCACTGTTCATAACATTAACATTCATGTAAGTTGTGATCAGAAAGATTATAACTCCTCAAAGTATTAATATTAGCTGGGTTTATAATTTCGTGCTATCTTTTGTGGCCACAAATATAGCGAAATGAGATCCCCGCGAATATTACCAACTAAACAGTATATTATTGTTCCATGTTTAAATTGAAAATGCGCCATATTCACGTTTGGAAGGGGTTAACTCGAAAATGTAATTGCAGAAGGAGAGTTGCCAATACAAATTTTAATAACATATAGAAGGGTTGCTGTACAAATGCCCCCTCCCCAGGACCCTGTAGTTGTTATACCGTTTTACAGCCATTTAACTCATCAGAGCATCAGGAGATGGTTCAATATGATAATTTGCTTCTATTATTCGGATCATATTATAGCAGCCATGCCATCATTGCTTACGATTATTTCTTTACGGATGGTGCAGATTCATAAAATTCAAATCAAAACAAAAACTCTCATGTTTTGGAGAAATTCACAAAAAAATCCTTAAATGATATTATTCCTATTTACGGTATTCAGAAAGTGTTGATATAACTTTTCGTTAACTTTTAAGTTATCAAAGGTCTCTTTTGGATAAAATTCCTTATTAAATTGTCATCATTTCACTCTTTTGTTCATCATTTACATTTGGAAAGTGCATGACTGTGTCGGGAACCTTAGAATGACTTAGAAAACTTACTCTCATAAAGAATTATACTTACTCTAATGACGAACTAAACAGCAAAAGTAGAAAGAAACGTATATACATAGAAGTTCCACAACAAGTGATGGTTGGTTATCATGTTTATCTTAATCGAGTCAGTCAATTTTCAAATTGTATAAAGACACGAGAATTACCGAATGTCTTTTACAATTTGAAAATTAACTAGCGAGAGTTCTGTTAATATCTATCAAACCTATTGATAACTGTGCAGTCTCCTGTTTTGTAGGTGGAAATCTAGTAAGATGGTAGCCACTTTCACAGTATTTTGCTCCGAGAGCAAACATTGCCAATCACTGTAACCCGTTATACAGTAACAATCTGAGGAAAATATTCCTGAAAGTTACCCTGTTTTTGCAAAGTTGGTCCAATATTTCAGCATAGTTTTCGACAAACTGATGTCAGCAGGCTTGACCGATATATTATACAGCTCTTGATAATCTTCAAGTCCAAATAGGTAGGATGTGTCAGATCCGTGGGTAGATGCATTTGTCCACGAGTGATATATTTGTCGAATGTCAGGGTCAATATTTGGACGACGGAAAAGAAACTGAAATGAACTTGTCATATCATTATCTTCCGAATGTTTTAGGAGACTTTTCACAGCTGGTGCTATGAAATTGGCATCTGCATATGCATGCATGGCGTTTTGCAGCTGGTCAGATGAATCGGAAGTTCCGTAGAGAGAACACAATATCTCAGATGGTACAGAATTGTTCATTTTGCCGAAATACATATGTATTATGAGTGGCATAAAATATTTACAAAGTACTGCCGACGACATCCAGAAAGTAGATAGTTCGCCATATCGAAGACTTAAATCCGCTATGATATGTGTAGAAATTGAACCTTCCGTATCCACATTACCGGTCATAAAGTCAAGTGACTTGAAGAATTTATAATTTGGCGAGGTCTTGTTGATGAGCAACATAGCTGGATCCTCATGAACCAACTCGTTGTCAACAACAGGGCCAGATGGTAAGCCGAAATAATCCTCGGAAAATGGATTTCTAAAAAGGTTATTAGAATTTTCAACTATTTCTGAGGCTGGTCTTTTTCGCATACACGTTAGTGTCGTCCAATTTTCGCTTTTACAATCGGACATCCTTATGATTGCTTCCGATGTAGATGCTGCGTTTTGCCATAATGCAAGAGAACCCTCAGGACTTCCACTCTGTGATATAACTCTGTGAAACAGACCTCTTGTTTGGGGTAAAATCGCATGTAGCGATACGCAAAAGGCCCCAGCAGATTGTCCAAATATTGTAACAGACTTCGGATTCCCACCAAAAGATGCAATGTTTGACTGTACCCATTCTAGAGCCAGACGCTGATCCCATAGGCCATAGTTCCCTAAAATCCCATTTTCTGGAAATGTCAAAAATCCAAACAACCCTAGCCGGTAGTTGAGTGTTACAACAACTACATCTCCCGTCAGTGCGAGGTAAGACCCGTCATATGATGATCCCTGTCCAATATAATAGCTACCTCCGTGTATCCAAACCATGACAGATCGATTGGCGTTTACAGAGATGTTCCTTGGGGTATACACGTTTAATGACAAACAGTCTTCCGATATGCCTGTATTAGGCTTGTATTTATCATATATGTAGTTATCATATGGTGGCTGCAAACACGAAGGCCCAAATTCAGTTGCATTAAGAACACCAGACCACGAACTATGGGGTATTGGCTTGGCGAATCTTAAGTTTCCCGTCGGTGGTTTAGCGTACGGTATGTTCCTGAACTGATAAACTTCTTCATTTCTAATCATTTTCACCACCCCTTCTATTTCTCCCAGAGGTGTGTGCACTCGTGGATTCCCTTTGCAGGTAATTGTCGCTATGATTGAAGCGAAGAACAACCAGACCATTTGAACATCTGATATAGAGTAGCTGGAACGATATAAAGTCAAAAGTTTATTCCGCAACAATACCAGCCTGAAATGAAAACCTGAATTGATAGTGATGTGTGATTTTTTTTAAACTTGATAGTAAATACATGCATACAAACAATGAGTATTTCACAATTAAACATCAAGAACGACTTTTTGCAGCTTATATGATAGACTATTACATTATCAGGACTATTTTTCCTCAAAGACGCCAAAGCCTGGAAAGTACATTTATATGTCGTTCATCCTTTTTATAAGAAAATGAAAATGTGATGTATTATCCATTTTCCATATACAATTTAACACGTTGTCATGCTGCAGTCTATAGTATGACAAGGCGGAATGTTGTGTTGGCTTCTTTCGGCATGGTATTTCAGTGAGATAACTGTAGCACTATAAAGTCGGCATCATACATCATACCCTGCCTCCATCACTTATACACACATGCAAGCATACACAACACACATCGAGGCATGCCCTACAATGACATTAGCTGTTGACAGGACATTAAACCCCTTAAAACCAACCTGAATGTTGTCATCGTGTTGAATATGGTGATTTATCCAGGATAAAGTAGCCCTCAGATGACTCGGATAATTTTGAAACACAGCTCATATGTCTTATAGCGATTCTTTATATCTAGTTATCAGTAAAGAAGGAAGATCCGCTATACATACAGAGCGTAATACACTGATTGAACCGGATCTGATAAGAGGTGCTCAAGCGGTGTACTTATTTGAATCGTGGGGATCTAACTGGTACATATTTACAATGTACATTGAAGTATATAAAGACAAAACAATGACGCGATAAGGTATTTCTAGATGACATCCATGTTATGAATCAAAATGTCTTGAAAACTAAACCATCAATTACACAGATGGTTTTGAAGTTGAATTTTATGTCTGTGTCTAATTACATTCAACACATGTACTAGAAAACTAAGAATTCAAGGAACTTCAAGGAAAGCAGTTGTGTTTTAATTAGTTATTAAGCTTTCTTACCATCTTCAAAACTATTACATCCTAGCAAGTCCCCGATTAAGCATGTCAAAGACAATTTTTGATAAAACCTAATGCCCATATATTCCAAGGTGTGCAAGTCTTTTGTCTGTGGTCACAGCTAGGATTAACATTTGTTCATTCGAGTAAATATTCACCCATGCTAAAATATCCGGATTTCTTTGAATCATATCCTTAAATATGACGTCACAATGTCATGACTCGACAATTATTTTAATCCTGACGTCATAAATGGTTGATACCACAAGACGTTATGCGGGAAGAGTATGACAGAGGTTTATCCCTTACAAAGCATGGTAGTCATGGTAGTTTTTGACTGAACAACTGGAATTGCTAGACGATAATGCTTCATGTATATATATTTAATGAATTCTTGTTTGCGACCTTGACATTCCTAAAGCAGCGTCCATACCATGTCGAAGAATTGCTTTGCACGTGATTTTGCCTTAAACTGTAACAACTAGCATAGTGTTATTTGATAGTAGACATAATTCAGTTAAATATCATACATTCAGGCATGAAACAATAAAGTGATTAGTGTCCTTTTGGTAGCTATTACTTTGTTGAACGAATATTCCAACTACACTACCGATAGTCCAATTAGAAAAAACCGTAAACCACTTTGACAATACTACGAAGTCACCCTGTTTATCAAAGGCAAATTTGATCCGTTCATCATATTTATTAATGGTTTTTAATCTCCAAGCTGAATTTCCCCTCGTTAACCACGAAAAGATTGTATTGTTGACCACTTAATAATCACGGACAAGTATCATACCTGCTCAACTTGAAATGCATATCAGTTTCGGTCCTTCCCACGATGTGACTTGAGCATACGTAATTTATTATTATCTTGATAATAATATGGACCGCACACACGCGCACTGTACGTATAGGTAAGCATACCCACAGGGACTTGATAATTTGTTACAGCTTTTATACATTACTCTGAACACCTTAGTTTAGGTCAAAATATAGCTGTAACAAATCATCAGGTCCCTGTTAGCATACCGTACGTAGTTTATTGTTATATACTATTTGAACTTGATTGTGAAACACAGGTAGGCACGCACAGATAACACAACAGACGAAATAGATCACAAGTTACATATTGTGCATTCCACCTTCGCACAAAAGGTAACCATATGCAATAGATACCATGGTGCCACCTTTGGGACAAGCCCCATACATATGGTGGTCATCTTGGGATAAGTAGTGGTCTCAGTGCAATTGATGCCATGCTCAATTTAATATCCAGATACATTATGTATGACGTCGACTGTAGGTTGAATGAGGCATGACATCAATAGTACATCAATACTACAGCTGCGGTTATTTTTTGAAATAAATCAAAGTACTGAAAGTACTGCAGACACATGCTTTCTTGATTATGACATTTTAGGAAAAACAAACACAATACAGTCAGGTGAGATGCAGGTTAAACGCCATTTTAAAGTTGCTGAAAATGATGTGAACAAATATGTACTCTTATCTAATGTCTGTGTTGGCAATAGTCTGAAATGTATTTTCCCTCCGAGGACCTGCCATA
>JAUMHH010226719.1:0-11892 GCA_032359455.1 Chlamys rubida
TTAAAGGTTTTTAACATATTTGACCCCTGTGACCTTGAAAGTCGGTCAAGGTCATTTTAATAAGGAAACTTTATAGCACTCTATCCCAGATACTTACTGGCAAAATATCATGACCCTATGCCTTATGGAACTTGAGAAGAAGATTGTTAAAAGTTTTTAACATATTTAAATTGACCCCTGTGACCTTGAAAGTAGGTCAATGTCATTTTAATGAGGAAACTTTATAGCACTCCATCCCAGGTACCTTCTGGCCAAATATTATAACCCTATAGGTCCTCAAGTTCTTCAGAAGTCGCTCAAAGAAAAAGTTGACGGACAGACGGACAACGCAGTACGGCATAAGCTCACCTGGCCAGAGCTAAAAATGGTGCACCACATTTTTTTTCTGTATTTGCCACCCCCAGTATATCATCATTAAGGATGGCGTTTTTTACCGAAAGTTGATCCGAAACCCAAAAAGGTGTAAAATTACTATTTAGTTTAAGTCCAAATATATAAAGCTGTAACAAATTCTCAGGTCCCTGTGCATTTCAACAATCGTTTAGAATTGACAAGAGTGGACTTGGCTTCAGTTTTAAAAGTTGTATACATTGTTTTAAATCAAGCATGTTCACTTATGATCAGCATCATTTCATAGTGGTCTCCCGTTCCCATTGCTATTAATAGACGATTCTAAAGCAAAATGAGTTTCTTTCCAACAGGTCCAACTGATGGATGAAATTAAATAGAATATACATACATAAATAGGCTTAAGCATTAACTTGACACTTAGCTAAACTGATGACGGGATTAACAAAACAAACTTGGAGAGTTTATTAAAAAAAAAAATATTAGAGGTTCATTTAAATACTGAAGTTATCAAACACATTTTTATAAATTAACTTATTTATTTAATTGCTTTTTATATCTTCAAACCCCTCGTATGGTGTTGACATATTTGCATCATACATTCTACATCAACAGGAGATTGACATTCTACTGAAATATCTAGTAGGTTAGGACGTTTACACGTCTACAGCGAACGAAGGAAACGATCACTTTGCTATATATATTGACTATAGGCAGGATACGGTAACTCCGACCACATTGATAAAACTTCATCGTCCCCCATGCATGGCACATCAAACCCTGTTAGCATCTCAAAGATTCAATATGTTTTAATAGGTGTTTACATACATGCGGTAATAGAAGATTTTTTTTTTACAAACTATTAAGTCAGTAAAATATCATAAACTCTCTCATAGCAATGTCATACCAAATATTTGACTCGGGGAGGGTGGGGGGAGGATCAAGGAGATGTACATGTGTGTGTCGCACAAACAAACGTCTCACATTATGAACGAGTTTGAAACAATAGTACAACTGCATGTCATGTTATACACTGTCATATATGGTTTACATTGGAGTCATCTGTTTGGCCTAGCTGCTCTTTTTTCTTTTCTTTTTTAACCTGATAACTGCTGTACACATGTGATGCCTATCTGTGAAGATGGGGAAAACAATTTAACAGTGAACATATTAAAATATATCTACACATGCATATATACACTATTTATAACTCGATAAAATGTTTAGTTGCTTACCTGAACATTTCCTGTGAGCTCGGGTACCTGGGGACGGTGGGTGGATAGTTGACATGGTAAGGGGCTTTAGCCTGGTGGCCGTTGAAGAACAATGTATCTCCCATTTCTTTTCCGATATAATTATTTCTGACAGTTTCAGTTGCCACCCCTGCTCGCGTCGCTTATACCCTTGCAAACAGCAGGTGCCCGTCACAGGTGGCCAGTTAATTTGACGATAAATATCCTTTACTATTCTATAAACCAATCATTTCATTGTTTCCAGTTACTTATATGTATAAATAGAAGTTGTAATAAAGAATTTACGTGTAAAACAAGGATAAATCGATCATGATGCTCGCTTGTCGAATGGTAACTAAGGATCAATTTACTAACGTTGCTAAGGGAAACAGAAACATCGCTATCCGCCTCTTCTGTTCAATAAATACTACACCTATGTGTCAACGATAAATTATCGTGAATTAATAACAAAAAATACATCAATAAAACATTGAAGCATCACAAATTCACGAATAATTCCGTGATATATCAATAATAACACTAAATGCCGACTTTGTTATTGTGTCGGGTGTGTAAGCGGCCCCAGTGCGTACCCGTGAAAGATGGCTTCCACTGCCCAGTTTCTCTCTATACCAGCGAGTCAGCCCAAGTTGTGGTAAGTCAGTGAATATTCACGTACCGATGTAAATAGCCGGTGTTATTGCTAGAAGAGATTATTATTCCCTTTTCTGGTAATTTTTGGTATAACACAAATAAGACTTGATGGCCAATAATTTGATCACTACAAGTCTACAAGGTGCCTTCAAAAATATATCTGATCTAGAGTTTCTCAGTATAAATGCACTAGGGTTAATAACATATATTTTTTTTACTAAAACAAGCATATAGATAAATAGGCTAATATTTTTCTAATTAAATTGAGGATTATTCAATTATGTACTTATCATCTTAATATTTTAAATATTATTTGTTGTCAATACAGTGTAGTCATACGTACATCTATATATATAAAGTACAAAAATGTGTACACCTTGACAGTTATGTTAGATTAATTAACAGGTAGCACTCCATTCATACCAGCACAGACTTGTATGTATATTTTTATTTGTACAAGACAGCTGTATAAACGTATTTATATTTCCATTCATACAAGACAGCTGTATAACCATTATAATTCCATTAAATCATAATTAATTGCATTAACGGTTATACGGCTGTCTTGTACGAATGGAAGAAATAGAATAACCGAAGTACATGTACAACCTTCTTGATCTCTGAAGTACAAGTACAAAAGTATAAATGATATTGTTAATTAACTCATTCACCCCTGGAGATACATTTGAACTCTTCCAATTCAAAGGTTGGAATAGTTCATTATGAAATTTTAGGGGTGAATGAGTTAATATGTAGATGTAGTATATACATAAATAATCTTATGGTAAGGCATGCGTTCAAGTTAAAATGTAATTTACAGATGTTAATTACTCTTGTGAAATGTTTGTTTATAATTTTATATCATTGATATACATTTTTAAAAAGTAAATTAAAAAAAATAATCACATTTTACAAAGTTGCTGTTCAGGGAAATAAGGCACCTGGTTTTTCCTAGGAAAAGCAGCCTGTATAATGGCCTTAAATAAAACTAGGGAGAAAAATCACTGAACAAATGAATGATATTATTTTCTGTACCAGTACCCTGTTTTATTTCCACTAACAGGCAGGCTGATCTCTACTCGTGGAAGCGGTACCACTCCAGCAGTCCAGACGTAGCTCATGTGAGTCATTAACTCATTCACCCCTGACATTTCATAATGAACTATTCCAACCTTTGAATTGGAAGAGCTCAAATGTGTCTTCAGGGGTAAATGAATTAAGTCAATTTGGTCATATAATTGCTAAATTGTCATGCAAGATATCAGATTGGTCACAACTTGTTTATCATGTACAGTATAATTGCACATTTTATAGAGTTGAGACAGTAAGATTTCGAATCTTCAACACTTTTGTTTTGGACACCATATGCTCAGTTACATTTGTATATTAGCACATCTTCTAAAAGTAACACTGCAGCATATATTTTAACAATGGTCCACCTGAGTCACCAAAAATATTGGTGAAAGTAAGGATTTTTAAAAAGTATACTTGTTTTTCACGTTTAATGTAAATTAACCTCTTGGTTGATTTAACTCACTCTTCTTAAACTCATTCACCCCTACATATTTAAACTGGACTTGCCCAGTCTTTGATTTGGTAAGGGTCAAATGTGACTTTAGGGGTGAATGGGTTAAGTGTCCCCCAAGTCAAATGGAAATGTATATATTAGTTGATTTGAAACCAAATGAAATACAGTTGGTTGGTAGTTTAAGAAAGAATTATCTGAAAACAAATTTTCTATGGAAAGATGTTCCAAAATCAAAGTTAAAATTACATTGAAATTACCTACAAGTGTGTCAGAGGTCACCTAATGCAAAACCATTGACGCATCAAAAATGAAGTTTTATTGGAAGAGCTCATCTTTTTGTTATCAAAGAATTTAGCTTCTAATATTCAGAAGTTCTCAAACAAAAAAACACACTTCTAATATTCCAAGTATTCTGCAGATCATCCACTCGTTCCAAGCGGTACAGAGGGAGACCTTCATGGGCTTGTTCACTCCAATAAATCAATCGTTAATTAGTCGGCGTTATAAACACCAAGCTACCTTTGATGCTACTTTTCCAGTTTGATAACGGTTATTTTCAGGATTTTTTTCCGATTTTTTTTTCTTTTTTTTTTTCATTTTCTTCTTCTTTCAAAACTGACCCCAAAAACGTACCTGCACTCAATATCCGCAAATTTACGGTAGATGCAAGAATGAATTTATAGAATTAAAGTGTGTCTGGCAAACAATACCCACAACAAACCAACATGGTCAGGCAGGTGACCAAATACTTTTTCAGTGGTCAGTGGAGTAGAACCGCAGCCATTAAAAAGTTTTTAGCGAGCAGAATAAATTTAGAGAATTTCATTGTTTTTTGCAAACGGAGTACCCAAAGGAAACTTAATCCATAGTCAGGGGGTGACCCATTACGTTTTCATGTTCGATTGGGGAGTCAACCCCAAATTGTCCCGACACCATCCACTGTGCCACCTGACCACACGGTTTTTAATATATTATACCACAAAATTTCTCAATCCTGTTGACAGAAAGGCTGGCAGAAATGGGGCGGACCACACCCGGACTGGTATGCCAAGAAGTCGTCCTCCCAACACCCCGATTGGTTCAACAGGAACATCAACACCATCAGGAGATGTGAGTTTGTCTTACTCGACAGCACACAGTTGTTAATTGTGGTGTTTTAGTTAGACATAGAGGATCTGTTATAAGTTTCCCTTCATATTAGAGAGACATTGACCCGCATTGTGTGAATATCGTCTGTTGTGCGTCTTTTTGGTTGAAAATTTGCCATTTTGAAGGAAATCAACTAAACTCTCTTCAATTTTTGAAAGCCTCCACATGCAACAAATATATATTTGATATGCTTAAATATTGTCATACCAGTGTTCATTCGTAGAAAGGAATTTCTGTTTGTCACCTGCGGAGGGAGGCTTGGCTTTCATTTCTGCATGCTAACTCTCCAAAAACATCATATTTCGGCTATTTCAGCATAGCAACGAAACTTTGTTGCTTCAGCATAGCAACGAAACTTTGTTGCTATGGTAGGGCAACCTCGCATGCACATTGGAAATAATATGCACCAAGAAAGATAGCCCCAATTAACCAATATGTTTATAACAGAAATTTTACATAAATTCAAGTTGAATTTTTACTCTTTGTGAGGCCAACAATGACCCATAACGCCCAAAATCTTTTGGAGGATGAATATGTCCATGGGGACATATTTCTCTTTTATACAAGCATCTGGATGATACAGTTTTTGATTTTGAAGGTTATAATGATGTTAAATAATAAGTTTACAATATATTTGTGTTACCCTGGTACAAAAAAATAGCTGCTTCCTATCAAAATTTCTCTTTAGTTTATTCAGTCGAGTGTAAGACTAGTAAACCAGAAGTCCTTGGTTCAACTTTTCAAAATGTCATGCCTTTTTTTCCATCTGTATATAACATGTGAAACCCTTTAACCCTGTTTGTCCAGACTTGCTGACTCCATTTCATGATCTCACTCCACAGCGGACTACAAGAAGGTGAACTGGCACTACGAACGACCTGGCAAGCCCACGAGTCGAACGCACGACGACTTTATATCCTACACAAACGAGGTGATGCAGAAGGACGTCCTACGCCCAATGCCCCCCAACAAATCCTACCAGGGCAGGTTCACTTTCAAACAGCCATACCCCATGGAGGTTCCCATGCCCAAATGGGGACTGTACAATCCGCCTCACTATGAAGAGCCAATCCGAAACGACCATTTCCCACCCATCAAATACGACGGATACTAAATGAAGGATTAATGTTACGGGAAATTGACAGTTAAGGATATTTGTTGTGAAAAAGCTGGATATTCGCGATCAGATATCGAAATGTTGATGACTGATCTTGTCTAATCTTGCAAGTAAATGTGAAGTAATGCTGAGCATAAATCTACGATGTTTCAATGGTATACTTACACCAGTTTCATTAATATATATATACATGGCTCCCATGATAATCTTCCAGACTTTTCCTTGCTGTAATCTTTTTGCAAATTATTGAGAGTTTTGTTGGAATTTTCAGCTTTGAGATTGAATTTTGAGTTTTTTGTTTTAAGCGCACGAACAAAAAACCATTGCAGATGGTTGATCATATCAAACTCCCGACACCTGCTTAAAAATTAAATAATTTTTGTTTCATTTATTTCGTGCGATTTAGCACTTGAAATTTGTTTGTGTTTGAAAATGTATGCCGATTTACATAAATTATGTACGTAAATATATAACAAACCCATTTCAAATTCTATGTAACCTACACATATATCTGAAGTTATTAAATTAACAATTATTGACTTTTATTGAGGTGAATAATTGGTTGGATGGACCTGAGAAAGTGATTTATTAACCGAGACAATGTTGAGGTTAGTATCACTTTCTCAGGTCCATATAACCACTTTTTCACCAAAATAAAATTCCTTAATTGTTTTATGAGATATAATGTTTTTATCATTAAAAAATCTGGAGAATAAGCATATTGCCAAGAGAAAAATACTTCAGAAAAAGGCCCTTTATATTTGTTGGTGTATTTATTATGTCTATAAATAGCTCTCACTCAGTTTTGACATTTTACCTGTATATCTGTTTCACATTGTTTGATTTGCACCTGTTAGTCTCTGTTACTTTGTTTTCAAAGCCATCTGTCTCGTTACCTAGTCTAATTATTAATTAAGATTTTAACATTATTTATCTATACTTTATTAATTTTTAACAAATTCTATTTCTATTACTTGTGTGTGACTATCTATTCATTCAATGTTTACAATTATATTATATATATATAGAGAGAGATATATTTTTTATATTAATTTCTGACAGTTTAATTTAAGGATTCCCGTACCACTGGCAGTGACTGCTAAAAACTAATTATTGAAAACTGTTTTTTTCCTGAATGACTATAGCTTTGATAAATCATTTCTGAAAAGAAAACTATTCTATACCTTGTTGGACTTTTATGAGAAATAATAAAGATGAAATAAAAAAAAATATAATCAACAAGTGTTCCGGGTGTAAAACAATATGTGGGGCTAGACCAGGATTCGAACCCAGGACATTATTTTGATGTACCATCTCTCTAACGGTTTAAGCTACTTGGTCGTTGAATTATCATGGCCTAAATGTGCTACAGTTATATCTATACAGAAGTTAAGGGTACATTACTGTGCATAGGAAAAACGGCAGTGCAGTGGGACAGGGATCCTTAAGTTTGAGTCCTCTTTTCGTTGTCTACCTGAGTTATATATTTTTCTGTTTATAGAAATGAAAATAATCTGGTCCAAAAATGAACAATTTACTCTGAAGAAGACAGATTTCATCAATTTGATGTACAACTGTATTTTTTCCTGTATGTTTTAAAAACTGGTCGGAAATTGAGGCCTTGTTAACTCATTCACCCCTGAAGACACATTTGAACTCTTCCAATTCAAAGGTTGGAATAGTTCATTATGAAATTTCAGGGGTGAGTTAATATCTTGTGAAAATCATAATTCTAAGAGACCAAATATGGTAGACAAAAATCCTTCTTTTTACCTCAAAATGATATAGACAACTGTTTTTTTCTTTTTCAAATTTTTGATAGGGCAAGGAATAAAATAGTTGTCATGCTTAAAAAGACTGCTCAATGAAAGGACCAGTTTTATTTCAGAGCTCAATGAATATTTGTACTATTCTAGTGATTTTTCTATGGTTATCACTTTCTGTTAAATGTTGTTTAAGTTTGGCCTCAGAACACCTCAATATTATTTTTAAAATAAATATGCAATATAATTTTTTATGAGAGGTTATAAATGGTAGATGAACGTAATATTTGTTTACAGAAGTTTTGGAATTTCATATTTATAGAAACTTTGGGATTTGTTTAACTTATATCCTTACCAACAATTTATGTATGTTTACTTTACGCATTTGATGTTTTGCAACGATGTAAACATACAGTTATTATCAATATATTTTCCAGTAACTGCAATCATGTTTACCGTTGTGTTTAATTATCATTTTGTGACAAGTTTATCATCAGTCCTCGAATGTGACTTGATGGAATTGTTGTAAATGCTATTTTGTTTAAAGGCGTTTATTTTTACTTTCTGGTTGTTTTGAATTTCATTGCGGAGGAATCTTGATTTTAACAAACCTGATATGTAATAGTACATACTTAACAAGAAACTGTAACTTTTTCATTATTTATTGTTTTCTTTTTGACCAGGGTCATTTTCGATTATATGATGGTAAATGATTACATATCTGAAAACACTATACTTTTCCCAAAGTACATTTTGTAAACTAAAATTTAAACTCTACTGACCACGTAGGCCTCAAACCTGTGACCAGTACCTGGCGACTGACCACGTAGGCCTCAAACCCGCGACCCAGTGGTGTAGGTCTAGTGATTGTAGACAGACATCTTATCTACCTGGCCATTCCGGCCCCCTTGAAAAAAAGTTACAAATTGATAGATTATTTTTCAATATGATATTTTTATTTCAAACTTAACTGATCTATTTTCACCTAATGAATCATGCGCTGAAAATTGTTGATTGATATGTTCTAAAATACCTTGTAGAATTTTTATAGCATGGTTCCAGGTAATTAAATGTAATTATATCACTTCCTAATCTCAGCACAATCACCTGGCAATTTGAGGCAAAATAGGATAAGCGTTACGTTTGTGGTGATGTATGTCCCACAATTATTATCAAGATTTTATCCCTTTCACCACTGTAGACCATAATGGACTTATCCAGATCAATGCATGGTAAAATTTACTAAAGTTTCATAGGGGTGAAAGGGTTAAACTAGATAATTAGTATTTAATTACTCATTGTTTTATTAATCAATAAATCATTAAAAAAAATAAAGTTTAATTATATAGAAATCTTTGTTATTTTCATTTCATATATTTTAACAATCCTATTTGGATGGCTGGCTTGATATTTAATATTGCTCCAAACAAAAATATTTAATATGTATATGAGTCACACTTTGCAGTTTTCTAACACAAGAATAGCAGATGATTCTTAAATGTTACAACTTGTATGTAAATTCATGGGAGCAATAAAGCCCATACATTACAAATTCATTTAAAAAATCATTTCATTTAATAAAATAAAACAAAATATCTTCATAATCAAATAAAATATTTCACCTTACTGTTGATATATAAACAATATATCAGAAAAATGGCATCTGAGGGGAAAAAATATATTACGGTATTCAGAGACTTATAAATATCTCTGTAGTATAATATTATGTCTCTGGATATTTGGACATTCACCTCAATCTTTCATGGGATATCCAGAAACTGACCAGCTCCCCTTTGTGTTGGGTGAGGGACAGGTTGCAGTAGTAAACTAATGGTCCATACTTTGACTGACCTCGGTGACGTCCAGAAACTGACCTCTCTCCTTTTTGGGGTTATAGTGGTCAGTGTTCAGGTCATGTACCACATCTCTTCCTCTAGGGGATCGTCTCCAATGAGGTTGTCATCACATTCTAGCCGGTCAAGGTCATTATCGTCCCATTCTGTGTCGGACATGTAGCGGTCAGTATTCAGGACATTGACCACCTCTCTTCCTCTAGGGGATCATCCCCAATTAGGTAGTCATCGCATTCTAGCCGGTCAGGGTCATTATCGTCCCATTCTGTGTCGGACACTTAGCGGTCAGTATTCAGGACATTGACCACCTCTCTTCCTCTAGGGGATCGTCCCCAATGAGGTAGTCATCGCATTCTAGCCCGTCTAGGTCATGATCGTCCCATTCGGTGTCGGACATGACCTCTGCCCCAGCGGCCATTACATTATTGTGTTTCACCTCTGACGATGCAGCCTCGCTTTCATCTTCGTTATCGTCCTCCTCACTGCTGCTGTCTGTTGTAAAATCATGTTATTAGTGTATTTATACTAGAGCTGTGACATTTTTAACCCTTTCACCCCTAGGTAACTTGAGTAGACTCTACCATACATTCATCTGGATGAGTCCATTATGGTCTACAGTGGTGAAAGGGTTAATATGGTACGAAACCCAATACATTTTGGGACGTTACGATACACGTACACTGATATTTTAGGGATTTTGTTTTTTCCTGAATTTAGTCTACTCATAGCTGTTCCGACATGGCGAGTGACAGCTCCAGTTTTCCATGCATGTTGAAAGACATGAACTGTGTTAAACTATAAAGTCATGCCCATTTTGGACCAAGTCTATATTTCCAGTTGTAATATTGCCGTTAAAATTTAGTAACATCTATTCTCTTTGCTTCTACTGTTACTAAATGTTTGGTGATATGTATCGTATCGTGACCACAGTATCGTATTGTCATGTAAATGTATTGTTGCAACCCTTATCTATACTGAAGGATAATAGTTTGCTTGGTGGGCAGTGAAACCTGTATCAACCAGCATATTGGAAACCAATGTTACCCTTCTGACAAGACAGGATCTTGATAATAATTTTTTTTTTTTTTTTTTTTTAAAGTACATGTATTATCTCTGTAGTACAGTGCTGTTTAGACAATTTACAATTTGTATAATAATTTGTCCAGTACATGTTAAAAGTTTCCATAATACAGATTATAATTTTTCCCGTGCATAGTAAAGTTTCCATAATACAGAGGGTTCAATTTAGACAGTTTACAATGTATATAATTTTCCCCGTACATGTTAAAAGTTTCCATAATACAGATTATAAATTTTTCCCGTACATGGTCAAGTTTCCATAATACAGAGGGTTCAATTTAGACAGTTTACAATGTATATCATTTTCCACGTACATGTTAAAAGTTTCCATAGTACAGATTATAATTTTCCCCGTACATGGTCGTAAAGTTTCCATAATCCAGAGGGTTCAATTTAGACAGTTTACAATGTATATCATTTTCCCCGTACATGGTAAAGTTTTTCGTAAAGGTTTTGTACAGGAATTTTACTATGAATTTCAAGGTCTTCCACGACATGTGTATCGAGATTTTATGCCTAACAGTACCTTGATATGTCTCATTATAGCAACAGCATGAAACTTGTGTGAGGTATTCTTATACATCCTTACTACGTGAAACTACATAAAAAGCCTTTGAGAAACAGGCATATTGTTATACTTGACCGACATCTAACTTTGATCAAAATCCATGCAGCAAGGAATTTGCTAGAGCATTGACAACAACTTTTCTATGAATAGTAATTAGGACATTTTTTTTGAAGGAGTTATGCGGACAAGATTTTATCTATGACAGACAGACAAGCTGATTCCAGCACACTCCCGCTCTAACAAATGGGGGTATGGGGTGAATTATGTTAGAGGTGTCTTACCTGGACGTAACAGGATCTCGCGGTCGGCCTTGAGATGGAGCATTGACAGGTTGTACATGTTGATGGTTATACTGCTACCCGTGGTGTCCAGGTGTTCTCGCTCTACAGACGTACCTGTGTGGGAATAAATCGCAATAAACCATACCTGTCAACCCTGACCCAAACCAAAGTGTGAGATTTGGTCTTGGAAAGTGGCATTTGAAAGTGTGAGATTTTTTACGGCATCGCGGCGTAACGTCGTTTTAGCAATCCTGAAGGAATTTCACACTATTTTTACTCTGTTAGTAATCAAGTTGACAGATATATCCAGGCAATTCTG